>PVJO010008622.1:0-74200 GCA_004026905.1 Hystrix cristata | reverse complement strand
CAAGGTTAATGGACCATTTCAAAATACATATGCACTCAGAATAGCATCTCTCATTCATTTTTACTTAGTTCTAGGTCTCATTTCTCAGATGATCCCCCCCCAAAGTAGCTCATGTAATGTTTGCACAGGGAAACATCAAACCCCTCTCCAGTTTTCCTTTTCCAGAGGATGGGACCAGTTCTCTGCGGCCCTGGCAGCATGCATACGCACCCCTTTTGCTGTGCTGGCGGTGTGTTGGAATGTGGAAGTGATTAGTCAGTCTGATGTGCCATTGATGTGCCGGCTGCATTTGTCGGTCTCAGACTATGAGCTCTAGGGTGATGATAGTCACTGGTGAGGGAAGCATCAGGGATGAGAAGAAATTTCCTCCAACATTTGAGTTCACATTTTTCTGCGCTCTGGGGCAGATCTGTCAACACAGGGCAAGTCAGTCCCTCTGACTGGAGCGGGAGTGATACTCTGCTTACCGAAGAGGGCTATTGAGAGACTAAACAGAAAGTATACTGTCTATATCAAAGCTGTTTGAAGTGCAGAGTGCCATCCAAGTGGAAGGGGTAATGCCTCCCTCGGGGCACGGTACCCGTGGGTCCCACTCGGTGTTGTTCATCATGTCGCTGTGCGCCCTTGCGCTGATTCACGGGGAAGGCCCTGGGCCTCCCGGCAGAAGCCACAACCACATGACTCACCCTCTGCCTTCTGTCTGCCGACCACAGTTTCCTGTTTCCTTTGCTCCTTCCTTGCCTCTTGCTGTCCTCTGACTGCCCTTCTGAAGGAACAATGTGCCTCAGTCTTGTCCGCTCTTTTCCACAGACACTGACCCAGCCTGGGCACAAATGCCATCTTTGATGTCAACGTTTTGCCACCTCTGCATGCTCCTCATCCTGTGACGTGACACTGGGCCCTCTTGCTAGCTGCAAGGATGTAGTTTTTGCTGCTTTTGGTGCTGTATGAGATTGTTCTCCACTCAGCCGCAGGAATTCTTGGGCATACAAGGAATTCTTTGGGCTGCACGTCTTGGGCATAAGCAATCTACATTTGTGCTCGGGACTTTTCTGGCAGGAACACACGAAACATCATTAACGTGGTCATTCCTGACCGGAGCTGACTTTACAGGTGTCTGATCGGCGCAGTCACACAGGGCCCTGGCACGGAGGGCCCTGCCCATGGTGCACCGCCCTGCCCTTGCCACCTTGAGGTCCTTAAACAAGGGGCTCCACACTTTCATCTTGCACTAGGCCCCACTGATTATGTAGCTGCTTCTGACCCTGATCTTTCTTTTCCTGGCAATCCCTGAAGAGCTGAACCTGAATAATCTGCTGAGTGCTAGAGCCAATCTTGACAGGGCTGCTAAGGCTGGAGGTCACCTGTCCCAGGCAGCGGAGGGACTTGAAGTGAGCCTTGCTAGCCCCATCCTGGCTTCTGTTTAGCACCTGTCCTGGCGCCCTTGCCTCACCCCGCAGCAGCCTGTAGGACTGAGTTCCTGTCTTGGGGTCGCCAAATAAGAACCCCTTCGGCGGGCTTGGCTGGAGTCAGACTCATTCTCTGCCATTTCTGGCCCCTCTTCCAGGAGCCTGGACGCTGACAGGGACATTCGTAGTTTCCGGTGGAGTCTTGTTTCAACATGGATGGGCCGCTGAGCACCTTGGAGCAGCCACAGTCTAGAACTGAGACTATCACTTCTGCACCTAGAAAATAGTTCTGAGTCATCCATCTACTCAGCCAGCACAAACTGAGCACTAATCACAAGCCAGGAGCTCTGTGGGCACTGGGGGACAAGTCAGTGAGCAAGACAAAGGTGAGCCTGCCCCTGGGGAGAAGACAGGAAATGTAAGAAATGAATGCATTTGTGGGTTGGGAAATGAGCAATGATACGGCAAAAACAGAAGCAGGGAAGGGAGATCAGGAGGGCTGGGCTGCACTTTGCACTGAGAAGAATAAATCTGATCAGAGACCTGAAGGGGTTTTTGGATGTGAGGTCTGTGAATTTCCAGGGGAAGAGCATTTCTAGCAGGGGGCTCCACAAGTGTCAAAGCCCCCAGGGGAGTGAGGCTGGGTTGCAGAGGAGCAGCCAGGGGCCTGTGAGGAGAGACGGGCAGAGCTGAGGCGAGAGGCCAGTGCCGGGCCAGGGAGAGCGAATCCTGCAAAGCCTGAGAGGGACTTGGGCTTGCACCAAGTGAGACACTTCGGAGCCAAGGCATGGCACAATCTGGTCCCAAAGAATCTTCGCTGCTGTTATGTCGCAAGCAACTGTAGAGAGCAAGGGTAGAAGCCGAGAGACCGTGTAGAAAGCTACTGAATAACCCAGAGGAACGGCGCCATTTCCTACGGCTGCCAAACTTACCCCGAGTTTCTGTGCTCATTTGAGCACTGTACTTGGGGGCGCTGCCTCCAGCCTCAGCTCATCACACTCTCTTCTCACAGCCTCCCGATGTGCAGCCCAAGGCCAGACAAGCCACCTTCTTGGCTAGAGATGTAGTCTGAAAGAAAATAGTCGGGATCTGCACTCATGGGTTATTTGAATCCACCGTTGGGGGAAGTCTGCACTCCATACGTCCGTACTCCGGCCATCCTGCAACGCCTTCTCCAGGCCCGCCCTCGAGCAGCTGCATTATACTGTTTGGCTCAGCCGTGAGCCTGTGTCCTCCTGAGTCCCCACAGACGCAAACTCAAGTCAGCAAAACACTGCTGCGGGCAGTAAGAGATGAGCCCTTTTGAGGTCAGAAGGCTCACTTGGTAGGCAGATCAAATGCATGGTCCCTTCTGGGCAGGAAGAACTCAGATGGTGGAGCAGAGCTCCCACCCACGGGGCCCACCACGCATGCAGGTGGGCGGGAGGATGGTGGTATCAAGAAGATCTGCCTGTCTCCCTTTGTTCCTCTCCAACATCATCTGTTTTTCTTTCTAATGTGTGATTGCATTTATGAGGGAAGATATAAGCTTCCATACTGGTCCCAAAGCGGGTCCAGAATCAAGCATGAACATTGTGAAAGTACACTGTAAATATGAAACCACTTTCTGAAATTAAGGCAGCATCATCAATCTATGAAAACAGTCTACAGCATTCTCCTTCGGGGTTTGGAAATACTATACTGAATACCTTCCAAATAATTAAATCTCACCAAGCTGTTCAAATTATCATGTTGTAGTAATCTGCCCATACTCTTACAGCATCTCTCTGGGGGCTGCCTGGACCCAGCATTACTTGCATCTCCTGCTACCTGCAGGGTGTCTGGGTGGTTATAGCAAAGTGGGGACTGGACCCCAAATCGGAAATCCTGTGACCTCAGGCTCCATGACCTCAGGCAAGTTACTTAACCTCCTGGAGGCTCAGTTTTCTTATCTGGAAAGCATCCTACCTAATTCACTGGTGTTGGGAGAATTTATGATCAAGAAAGTCCCTTTGAGTGGACAGGACAATGCTGCATCGGCCAGCTGCCTCCAACTCTGATCCATCTACAAGTAGATCCATAACTTTCAACTCTTCATCATTCGCCCCTAGAAATGTCAAGATCCAAGTACATATTAGATAGTCTAGACATTTGAGGGACTTCCTCACCTTCTCCTCATGGTTTTGTTTGTTTGTATAAAGCAACAAGAAACGAGGTTGCTGGACCATTTCATTTTTCAAGTTCTCTTAGTAGCCTTGAATGAGATGCATTGTGTCACAGAGCACTGAAGTCATCGGCAATCACAAAATGAAGCTAATGAATTCCTTAGGTTAGAAGCAAGTGAGAGTAAGAAGAAAAAAACCGTAGTTAAAACCTGAATAAACAGTGTAAAAAAAATGAGTGCTTGGTGAGGTTTTATAGGGTTCTGTTGGATAATCGTGGTTGTTCCACTAATTAGTGTGTTTGAAAACATTTTTAAAGAAAGAGTCGACACCCCCTAGTCATGAGGTGCTCTCAGGGTGGATATATGAAGGACTGGCACACTGTAGGATCTTGCCAGCTCTTCCCAATCGAGGACTCCTCATCAACAAGCTTCTATCGTGCTGCCACTGAAGTGGTGGAGGGAAGAGGTGCTCGGCCGCCTCGCTTGCAGAGGGGACACACCAGAGAAATCCTGGCATGGCAAGGTGGTCAAGATTTACAAACAGGTAAGGAGTTAAAATACCAAGAAGTGAGAAGCCCGTTGAAAAACAAACAAACAAAAAAAACACAGGCCATGCGCTCCACAGCCCTGGTTCACACCCAGCTCCCACCCAGCTTCCCTCCATCCACTGCAAGCTCCAGGCTCTTGCTGTGTGATCCACTCTGCAGAGCATCAGAGTGAGCTATAGCCAGCACGCCATGCGTAAGAGCTGCAGACACACGTCCAGCCAACGCATCTTGAGTATGTACCTGTGCCACGCCTTGTACAAGTCATTCGTACATGGGTTATATTATTGAATTGGCCAGTAACTTTTTGAGCTAAGAGCTAATCGTATCTACGCTGATCAGAAAAACTTGTGTCTAGGGCAGCCTGAATTGTCCCCACTCGATATGCTGCATCCTGGCCCTCCCAAGTCCTGGGTTTGGGCTTTGTTTTTGTTTTATGTGGGGCCGGGGATTGGACCTAGGGCCTCGTATATACTTGGCGAGTGCTCTGACACCAAGTCACGCCTCCAGAGCTCTGACTTGTTTAACAAAAATATGTTCTTTCAATTGCAAATGTCCAAGCGTTCTTGAGAACAGCTGTATCTTTCACCAGCCAGCGGCCACAGAGCCTTAAAAGGGTTTCCTCTCCGTATGGAATTTAGGAGGGATTTTTCTCAGGCGTGTAATATTTGCGTACTTGCTTTGGAAACAGAAAAAGATTCCCTTAGTTAAAAGTAAGCTTATTACAAGATAAGTATTTTACGGGTCTTCAACAACAGTCCCCAAAACGGCTTGATGAGGTGGCCCATTTCTGTCTTCATTACACAGAAAGGAGGACCCAGGCAGGCTCAGGCCAGCTAAAGGATATGCCCAAAGTAACGTAGCTGGTAAATGGTGGGACTGGGATTCAAGCCCCGGCAGCTCTTTGCCATTCCGATCACCTTGCTTCCTTAGAAGGCACTCAGCAGAGAGCAGGTTCATATTCCCTCCAAGCCTCCAGGCTTCCAAGTGACCAATGTCCCCGCCAATGCTGCCACCAAAAAGCTTCAGAACCAGGTAGGTGTTGCGTGTACATGATGCGTTGCAAGACAATCCCAGAATCTATCAGGTAGTGAGAAGATTGAAGTAGGTCATTTTCTTGCTTGTGACTTTTAACACAGGAGCAAAAAGCAAACTGAGAACATTTTATTGTCAGAATATTTTGCAGAAAGTAGCTTCTCCAGCAGGGCTTTAATTTTAGGTTTTAATGCAGGACATCTTGATACTAGGCTTGGTGGCACACACCTGTAATCCCAGCACTGACAGGCTGATGGAGGAGAATATCAAATTCAAGACCAGCCTGGGCAATTTAGTGACTTAATGAGACCGTGTATCAAAATGAAAAATACAAAAGGGACCGGGGATGTAGCTCAATGTGAAGGTCCCTGTGGCTCGATCCCCAGTCCTAAAATAGGAAAACAAACAGAATATCTTACTGGCAAATTTGGCCTCGAAATGTCATTTAATATGAAGGTCTGTTCAAATATCCAGCGTCAAGATTATAGGTTCTGGTAGAAAGGTGGATGCTCAGCTTTCCCTTACCAAATTGACATCGCCGGTGCCAACCCTCCAGCACCCTCTGAGCGTACCTTCTAGTGGTGTAATAAAATCATCGCTGGGATGATGTACTGCATACTTATGGAAATCAAGGCTATTTTATTAAGAGACATTATGCTTTATGTAAAGAATTAGATGGTACAAGTAATTTAAGGTAACTAAGTTTCTCATTTTGTCCTAGAACCAACTCACCCCGCTGATTCAGCTTTGGAATGGTCCCGTGTTGGACACGCAGGAGCAGCAGGGGCATTTCAGCATCCCCTGGGGGCTGGTCCCTCTGGAGTCAATAGAGTCCTGCTTGCAGAGAGCCTGCCATACCATAAGCAAGTTAAAGACATTATCGTCTTTGGCTATTAGCTTGTGCTGCCCAAACATCTCTAAAATGTCGGTAACTGCAGCTCTTTGGGGTTCTCTGAGTAAAGGGCTTGTAAAAATTCATCCCCTGCCTCCAAATCAAGTTGTTCTGAGATCTCTGTCCAAGTCCGCTTTCCCTGACGCTCTCCTCTGTGTCGCGAAGTTCTCGGAAAGGAGTCTGGGGAAGAGTAACCGAGGGGAGGGACAGTTTGCCTTCTCAAAAGTTCCTGATTAGCTGTGAAAAGCGACCCTCAGAGTATGGCCAAAGCTAGAACCGGGGGCAGTGGCGAAGCAGAGGCCACCAAACGGGTACCAGGCCTGGGAGAGGCAGAAAGGGGAAGACAGTCCATCTTTTTCCTGCTTAGAGTCCTGGGCCATGTAGAGACCCTTAAGACCTGTGGCGCCATTGGATGGCTTTCCGGACACCTGCTCACGGAACGGCAGCTCTTTTAGAGTTCTGGCTTTTCACCTTCAGTGAAGTCATGGCCATGTTTCTAATCCGTGCTGTGGGCAGCCCTCCTGCAGCGTGCTCCTCTGCCCCGCCACCTTGCCCCGGAGCCAGCCAACTTCGGACTGAAACCCCCACAAACCCAGAGCCAAAATAAATCTCTCCTCCGTTTAGTTGCAGGCATCTGATGTTTTGTCCCACTGACAAGAGGCTGAGACGTGTGCACAGTCACTCCCTCTGAGCCAGCTGCTAATGTCCGCCGATACTGATCATCACTTGTGAGCTCTCTGACGCCGAACCTGTCCCTGGACTGTGCTCGTGTTTCTGTCTAGAGAGATTTTGGTGGTCAGCTGATCACACTCTGAGGAGAAAGACGGTATTGGCTGGCGCTTCCTCATTCCCTCTTAGGCACCCTGACTGAAACTTCTGGAAGCTGCAGATCCCTTTGGGCATCTGAAGATCACCAAGCACCCTGTCCTGAAACAAAAGGCCCACACACCGAAACTCTACACAAACCTCTGCAAGTCACCAACACTGAGTCCCATGTTAAAAACTTCATTTGGAGGTTATCAGTTGGTGCATTGGAAACCTCAGTTTGCTCACTCTATTCAAACCAACTCTAGTAAAAATTTTTTGCCAGAATGAAATTCTCTGACACAATACCAATCTCAATTTTTCACTTCTTTGCTGCCATTTTGAAATACAATAATGGTGCTGAGAGTAATGCAAATAATTACTGACAATATTCTAAAAAATTTCTTCTTCTTCAAAGTATTTTGTCTTAAGCAATTAAATAATACCAGAGCAGAATTTCCACAAACACTATCTTCTGGCCCAAATTTTTATCATTTACAGGGCAGAAGAAGCTTTTTAAATGAGACAGAACCATTGTGGTATGGTAGCAATGAAGCTGGATTCTAAATTTAATTTCTGTTTGGAGGAATCTGGCTTTGCTACTAGCTGTCTAGTGATTTTTGGAAACTCCCCATCTTCCCAACTTTTGTTTTTGTTATCGCTAACATGAAGAAGTTGGACTAGATCACAGGCAGGCAAACTAGAGCCAAATCCAGCGTGCAGCATGCTTTTATAAATAAAGTTCTACTGCACCCCAACCACACTTACTCATTTCTGTATTATCTGTGGCTGCTTTTGTGTTCCAGTGACAGAGTTGACTCGTTGTGACGGCGACCTTGAGGCTCTGCAAAGGCTGAAATATTTGATGTCGACCTTTATGGGAAAGTCTGTCGAGTTGCTACAATCAAGATGCTCTGTCCATCCCTTCTTACCTCTCGATGAACTCTAATTCTCAGAGGCAAAGGGGTGTTATCCAGCCCGATTTAAGACTTACTCGGAATAGATGTACATGATGGAAGGCCCGGACACAGCCCTTGTGTTGTGTTGATGCGGCTCCGTTGGTAACTGTTGCTTGGGGACATCTAACGAAGAGCCAAATGGGGCCATTTAAAACCATCACACTTTCATATGTACTCAAAACTGTGTCATAATCCAGACATGCACTGATTCAGCATGACCTTCCTCTTACTGTAACCAAATCATTGACATTTTTAAAAATTACTCTAGCAATACACTGTACATAAATGTACACAGTTAAGGAAACTATGAGATAGTATACACATTCATTTTCTCCCAGCCCAAAACCTGTTTTTAAACTTTTTTTTTTAGTCTATGTCTGTGATACATAATAAAATACTTATCATGCAGAATCGGTATACATAAATATTGTATCTTGATCCTTTTTGCTGTCCCTTCCCTTCCTCCTTCCTGTTGTCTGCCTGTTTCTGCCTATCCCCAGAACCCCTCCCCATCTCCATAAAGTCTATTTCCCTATTTCCTATCATGTATCTTTCATTTTGCTCTTTAAATTATTTACTGTTTGGGTTTCTCACATAAAAGAAACCATGTGATATTTAGCCTTCTGTGTCTGGTTTATTTTAATTTGCATTATGGTCTCAAGGTGCACGCATTTTCCCACAGATGACTCAAATTTGTCTTTCTTTATGGCTGAGCAGTCCTCCACTGTGCATAAATACCACATTTTCTTTATCCATTCATCCATTGTTGGACATAGAGGCCACTTCCAAGATTTAACTATTATGCGTTGTGCTGCTCTAAACATGGGTAAGCACGTATCACTGTAATATGGCGTCTTTAATTCCTTTGGGAAGATACCTAGAAGAGTAGCTGGGTCAAATGAAACTTCTATTTTTAGTTTTTGAGGAACCTCCATACTGATTTCCACAGTGATTGTACTAGTTTACCTTCTCGCCAACAATGTAGAATGGTTCCTTTTTCCCTGCAACCTTGCCAGCAGCTGTTGTCGTATGAGTTCGTGAACATAGCCATCATCTCTGGAGTCAGATGGAATATCAGTATTGTTTGATCTGCATCTCTCTAATGGCCAAAGATAATGAACAAATCCTATTTTGAAATGAGCCGGCGTATGAAACAACCAGCAAAGAAATGCAACCCTCCTGACGTGGCCTACAAATGCAGTGTTCACCTGAATGTGAACTTTCTGGGCTGAACATTTGAGAGACGGATATATTTTATAATTCATGTTGTCCAAACCAGGCTTTCCAAACATCCTGTGCTAAGAAGTCACTGTTCCACAGGGGAATGGCTGCGGGGGCAGGCGTCCCAGGGCCAAGGGTTTCCCAGTGAGCTGGACATCCAGCAACCTCATTAGAGTGGAATGTACCTTCTTCATATATGCTTTTCTTATTCCTCTTCACTTAGTTCCTCCAAAAAGTGGTTATTCGAACTAAGTGACGTAGAGCTTTTTCACTCCTGAAAACTACATACTTCAAAGAGCAAAGGCATTATACAAAGTGCTGAGAAAGTGAGATAGGGAATAGTCCTGCAGATGCTCAGACTCCCCGGTCTGGAAGAGTGGGAGATTCTTCTTCCTGTTGATATAATTTTACTTTACTCCATCAGTCTATCCCAACCACTGAAATTATGCTTCTCCTTTCTCTTTAGCAGTATGTCTGCATACTGCCACTCCTGTGTTTTGGTGCAGTAGAAATAACAAATTACAGTATGATGCCTTTTCTTAGCTGAACCTGAGAAATGCTTTCCCTGCTACTTTGGTTTTAGATATGTGCTGCCGAAGCGAGCACACCCTACTACTCTGAAAAATCTCTCCTTTCTGTTATTTTGTTTGAATGGTAGAAAATGGGACCTATTGTCTCAAATGGTAGGGCAGACATAATGATGAGAGACACAGTGTTAGAATTCCTCCTTGTTTCTTTAAAATCAAAGGAGTTTTGGCTCCCAACACAGCCACAGTTGGTGTCTTAGTTACTTTCTTGTTACTGGCACAAACTACCTGACACATACAAGTCAAAGGAGGAAAGGTTTGTTTTAGCTCAGAGTTTGTAGCGGTTTCAGTCCACAGTCAGCTGGCTCCAAGACAGAGGGGCACAGTAGAGGAGAAACAGTCCTTGGTGTGGCAGGTGGGAAGCAGCGAGCCTTCCTTCTTCTTTCCCTTTTTATTCCATCCAGGCTACAAGCCTATTGGTTGGTGCCACCCACACCCAGGGTGGGTCTTCTGTCTTCAGTAAGTCCATCACCCACACTCAGACTATGCTACACCAATCGATGGACTAATCCAGGATCACACAGCCATGGTCCACTATCACACACCAGTGATTTGGTCTCTCCCAAAAACCCCACCTAGGAGCACATGAGGCTTGGGGGTATGGGTGGCATCTAGATATCAGCCATAACACTTGGTCTAGAGTTAGGAATATAAACCCAGGTCTCCAGAGGTGACATCATTGGAGGAGAGCAGCACAAAAAGTCACCTGAGTCCTGAGGAGCTTGGACAGCACTGGTGATTTCCTGTGCCTTGGATACGAGGTAAACTGGGCACACACTCCAGTTCTGGCAACCTGGGAAAGTCCTCAGTGAGCCCCATAGTCACTGTTCCTGCTTAGAAACTTATCTTCTGTTCGCTTCTAAATAACACAGGAGACCTCTTTGTATACATTCTTATTTTCTGCTGCTTTTTTTCCTGGGAGATTTCAAGCATCTTTTCATATATCTTTCACAGCATTTCTTTGTCTTCTTTCTGGCTCTCTGCTTTAATTTCTTTCTCCAGGAATCATGCCTTGTACTTTTTCTCTTACAAAAAAAATTCTTAAACTGATATCTGCTCTTTTTCATGGCTCACAGCTCTGTCTTCTTCCTCCACCTCATCTTACCTTCTCTCTTATTCTGGCTAAAAAAATATTCTCTAACTCTCTTGCTATTTGGTGGCCAAAACTGAAACAGATCTGGAGGGAATTGACTAAAAGGAGAGCTGCTCACAATTTTCTGTGTATATGTGTGTATGTGCGAGGGCACGTGCATGTATGTGTTGAGGGGACAAGCTGCTAGGAAGGATACGGCTGATCTAAAGTTCAAATTATGGGCATCACAATCCCTGGCTTTTCTGCCCTTGAATTTCTTTACTTTTCCTACTAGAAAACATTTGCACTGCCTTTTCAGGGGCTAGAACCTCAGTCAGAGTCCACTGTGAATTTCTTAGTTCAAATGTTTATCTGTGTGCAGATCTTGGTTCTATGTTTTGCTTTACTGTCAATGTTTTCTTATTTAACTTCCTGGTTTAAACTCCATACAGTTCACCTTTAGCCTAATACTTTTGCTTTTGTAATGCTTTTTGAATTAAGTCCCGGTAATTCTGAAAATATAAACCCCAAATTTACAAGTGTCTTTTACACAAAAAAAGGCTGCTCCCTTTTGCTTGTGGGTGGCATCATCAGAACTGTCACAGGAATGTCCTCTTTTCCATGAAGTTTTGGAAGCAGGAGAGTTTCTCACATCTGTCTTTTTGAGCAGGACCTAATTTCCCAGAGAAACCACCGCATTTGGTGGTCTAGCTCCCAGATCAGCCCATGAAACCCCAGTAATCCACAGCGTAGACCAACAAGAGTGACAAGTACAGTCACAAAAATGCTTTTGTTAATGCGTAGTGTTTCATTCTCATTAGGATTAAATTTGCATGACCACATTTATTACAATGATGCTATGGGAAAATGTTTGCTCTAGCTTCCAGAAAGCTGATTTACAAACAAACTCTTGGAAGAAAAATCCACTCTAAATTTAGAACTTCCTAGATTAGCTCTAGTCTTCAGCACATATTTTTCTTTGTGTTTGCATGAGTCTTCTGGGGACGGCTATCCCGAGACAGTTTAGGGGAAGCCTTGTGGTCAGCACCTGTCTGGTATAAGCCGCCCCAGTATGCTGGGCCAGTAAAAGAAGCACTGCAGCCAGAGGAAGGAGCTTGGGTTTCAACTTGGACTGAATTTTTTGCATTGGTATCAATAAGGTGTCATTACTTGTTCCATGTAGAAAGCACATATAGATAATCTAAATTATCCCTTTATATGTTCTTGAGATCCAATTTATTGTGAATATGAGTCTTGAACAAACTAAATATTTCAAACCGAGACATCCAAATTGATGTATCACGGAGTGATCCTGTACAAGATGGAATCAGCAGGTATGGTATTCACCCAGAAGTCTTTGCTCTTGCAGAATTTCTACGGAAGCTGGGTTGATTGCAGGAGGACACGGATGTAGGGCCTTTCTCCTGGTCTACGCACCTGAAGAACAAATGTGTTTCTTGGGCCTAATTAACCATAACTGAAAAGGCTTCCTTGTGAGCATTGTGCTTGGGGCACAAGCCTGGCTTCTAGGCTGGGTGCTCTGGCCTGCTCTGGTACCTTGCACTCTGTGCCAAATTACTACAATAGTCAAGGTGAGCCTCCAATGGGCACTGTAGCTCTTTTGTTCCTGAGGTTTGTCAGTGGCATTTTATTTAAGCAATAATGACTGGTGGAGAGGGCATTTCCTGATACTTAATGACCAACTGGAGGAATTGTGGGCCTGAGGCAATGCATATAATATGCTATTAAACTCTGAAAGTTGAAAATGTAAAGGAAAAAATAATTACCTTCTTATGCATGTTCCCATGGATACTGAGTTTTGTTTATAGTTTTAGTCTTTTCCTAAAGGTTAAAGTCCAGTTCAGCAACCAATGGGAAATAATCACTTCAGTCTCGATATCCACTCACTTTACAATGTTTGACATTACCTAGTTAGTGTTTTTCTTTAAGAAGATAACCTGTCGCCCCAAAATAGGACACAGACTGTGTGATATGGATTGCTATAATAAGTATTCATATTTTATTGAACAGTTTGGCAATCAGTATTTAAAATCAGGTAAGCTTGTAGATAATTACAGTCTGTTCCCATAGTTTGGCAGTAACTTTCATACTGTTCTCTTCCCCCTAAAGAATGATCCATTTTTCAGCTTCCAAATTGCATATACATATTTTATGCATTAGTGCCAAGAACACTTTCTCATCTATTATTGCAGTGCACAACTCAGGGATTAACTGTTAAGCATGAAGAAGAATATATTTAGAGAAGTACCTAGTCTCCTTAATTTAGATGGTCACTATTTGTTCTCACCTCTTCTAAGCCTTGGAACACTAGTTCTTTTCAAACTAATATGGAAAGGCAGGACTTAACTGAATCAATTTCATAACCCCACAAAAGTGCTGGCCCACGTTTGTACAACTAACTTCTTATTATCTATTCTAGGGATAAAAGAACCCTTAGAAAAATTTAGAAACTTAACTTCATCTACAACTTCAAACTTTCTTCCACAAATATTTTTTGAGTTATTAGCAAGATAGATCTACTTTTATTTTTCTTTTGCCACTCATTCGTTTATCTATTAAGTATTTTTAATGAGTATAGAGTGCTACAATAAGCCAGATCATAGAAGTAAATAAATATAGAAGCCAAGCTCACCTATTCTTGAAAAGTTCTGTCTGTTAAGGGGTTAGAGATACAACTTAAACTATTATACTTTGCTGGATATGCTTTGCGAGAAGCGTAATGCAGTGCTTTTATGTGATAAAGCAAGGTGACAACTCTCTTGGGGATTCAGGAAAACGTCTCAGAAGAGGTGATATTTATTTCAGATATGAGGTATGAAGAATGATGCACAATTACAAAATTATTATTATTTGTGGTACTGGGAATTGAACCCACTGCCCTATGCATGTTAGGGAGGTGCTACCACTGAGCTATACCCCTCAGTCCTTTTAAATTGTATTTTGGGACAAAATCTCCCTAAGTTGCCCAGGCTGGACTCAAACTTGAAATCCTCCTTCCTCAGCCTCAAGAGAAGTTGAGGTTACAGGTGTGTGTCATTGCACCTAGTATATTACTGTCTCCTTAATTCTTCTTCTATTGGAATACAAAGATGAATTCATCCCCAAAGTGAGTATGACTCACTTTAGTGTCAAATAGAAAAATCTGACAGTGGTTATAAAGGCCACTTGAAAGCACCTAGCTTCCAAATATTGATATCTCTAAGCAGTACTGAATTTATATGAAAAAGTGTGTCTTCACATAGTTGTGACATGTCACATTGTCATAGCAATAGAAGGGAGGCTGAGTCCTTCAGAAAAGCGGGCATATACCCCCTCCAGGGTTGATTTCCACATTGATGTGCAAAGCCGTGAGCACTCCATTTCCTGTCTTTATAAGAACACATGAGGAGAATCCTGACCTCTTTCTTCGTTTTATTTTTGTCTATAGACGTTCCAAATCATGCTCAGGGCCAGTACGGTTTATCTAGGCCCTCAGAATCACACGGCACAGGCTAAAAGCCTAAGTTCAGAGTAGGAGGGAAATAAAGGGACCAGAAGAGTGTTCGTTAGGGAAGGCTGCTTGGCCCCCACGGGCCTCAGCAAGACCTGCTGGGATGTAATGACCGTTTATCCACAGGGCTGGCTAGCATGGTCAGAAGCAGCCAGACAGCGCCCAGGAAGTCCTTGGGGGGTGCAAAAAGCAGCTTAGCTTCCCTGAAGCAGAAGGCCTGGCCGGCTGGGGAATAAGGAGAACTTAGGTTAAAAAGGTAAGAGCGGGAAGGGGAGCAGATGGCAAATGGCTCCATCATTAGTTTGCGAAGTACAGATTGGTTGGTAAATTCCTCCTGTCCTTAAGGATCTATGTAAGTGTCATCTTGGGATCATTTTCCCCGATTCTGATGTACACCCCAGATGCCTCTCGCCTATGGCACTGACCGTGCACTGAAATGATCTGGCTAAGTACCAGTCCCTCACTTTCCCTGCAGCCTTGACCCCCAGCTGCAAGGCAAGCGTTCTTGCCCAGCAAGGTGTGTCGTGTGCACTCAGAGCCCAGTGCGGTGCAGAGCCCCAGGCGGCACCCATGATTCGGCCACCAGCAACGGAAGGTCAGCCCTGAACCCACGCTGTGTTAGCAGCTGCAGACCTAGTTAAGACAAAGAAAGATCCAGTGCCTCATCACACGGAATTTATGCTGAAAGCCATTCGGGTTCTTATGCAGAGCGTATGTGAAGGAACTGTAGGAGACTCTTCTGATCTGAGTCTAGGGAAGTTCAAAGCCGGAGACCTCAACCCAGGTCCATAGCCTTACACCATCTGCAAAGTGTGAGGAGCTGAATCCCGTGGGACAAAAGGGGGAAGCCCAGGGCGTTGGACATTAAATGGCTAATCAGAGCTGCAAATAACAAAGTCACTGTTACGACTTGAATGTCCCATCCAAACTCTGGTTGAAATTTAATTGCCACTGGGACAGTGTGCAGAGGTGGTGTCTTACAGAGGCATTCAGTATAGCAGCACAATTCATAATAGCTAAATACTGGAAGCAGCCTACACATCCATCAACAGGTGAAGGGATAAAGAAAATGTGGTATGTATACACAATGGAGTGCTACTTTGCTATAAAGAAAGATGAACTTGAGTCATTTATAAGAAATGGAGGCACCATGAGACCATAATGTTAAGGGAAGTAAATCAGATACACAAGGTGAAATACCACACGGCTTTTTCTTATCTGAGAAATTCAAAGTGTAAAGGGCAAAATAAAAGACAAGCAATTGGAAAAAAGACAGAAAAAAAAGATAGAAAAAGTTATAGTAATCCAGCATGGACAATGTATCCAAAAGTAGACTCTGATTTAGTATAATTGTCTTACGTGTTTTATGTATTTTTGACCTGTTAGTCTGGCTGTTAATCTATATTTATGATAAGTAACTTGATAAGGACTTAAAAAGAAATGAATCTTATACTGGCAATTGAAGAAAAAATGATGGAGAGGACAGGGAAAAAAGAATTGAGATGTGTTATGTACATCTACCAATTCCTTACAATGAATGTAATCATTATAAAATCTAATTAAAAAGACATACTCCATTAGAGATGGATTGTCAAATTACTGTTTTAAATTTATTCGGAATATTATAGTTAGGCCATTAACTAGATACATATTTGCTTCCTTTTATTTTCAAATTTCCTATCTGGTTGTGTTTTTAAGATTTAATTTGTTTCATAACTATGTGAACTACTGTATTTACTGATTTCAAGTCAAATCTATAAAACAGGGTTTATTGTATTAAGAATGTCTAGCTTCCACCTCAACAGATGAATAGAAAATAAAGTATGATAGTTATTCACCATGGAGTACTATTCTGCCATAAAGAAGGATAAACTTGAGTCATTTGTGGGAAAATAAATGCACTTTGAGATCATAATGTTACATGAAATGAATCAGACAGAAGCTTAAATATCACATGGTTTCTCTTATATGGGAAACCAAAATATAAATGGAAAGAAAATAAAAGATACATAATAGGAAACAGGGAGCTAGATCTTTTGTAAATGGGAAGGGGATCAAGAGATGGAGGGATGGGCGAGGGAGGAGAGGAGAAGGGTATGAAAAAAATTAAGATGTGGGAAAAAAAATTAAGGTGTGTGATGTACATTACCAGCTCCCCATGACAACTGTGATCACTATGTACTGCAAATACATACAAATAAAAAAATAAAAATGGAAAAAAAGAAGAGGTATCCAGTCTCAAGGGCAGTCTTACAAGTGGATTCAGGCTGTGATTGAAGGAGTGTGTTAGTCATCTCAGGAGTGTGTTCCACGTAAAAGGAAGAGTTCAGCCAATCTTTCTGTTGTGCATATCTCTTCACAACAGGTAGCCTTTGTCACGTAATGACACAGCAAGAAGGCTCTCACCAGATACCGGAGCCATGAGCTGTAAGAAAACAACCTCTGCTCTTTATACTGGGTCTCAGGCATTCTGTTATAGCAGCAGAAAACAGACTAAGACAGTTGCTAAGACTGGAAACATTTACTTTCAAATTTTTAAACAGTAGCTTTTTCTTGGGAAGGTACAAATGTTTTTGAGAGGAATAGGAAAAACCCCGCAAGTATTTTAATGTCAAAACACATACTAATGTGGTAAACACAAGGGTTGGACCCAATAATCTCATAGGCCAACTCCCCCAGCACTGGTTAAATTGTGAAGGCAGTTTGAGGGACACAAGGTCACCTAACTGAGAAAGCACATGAGCGCAGACCACATGCATTCCAACTCAGCTCCGATAGAACCTGGCTACTCACATACCCTGTCCATCTGCCAAGACACATCTGCCCACGCCCCAGTCCCAGGCCTCCATCATTGAGGCAGTAGCACAGAAGCTCAAAAGCTAGACAGTGGGAGAAATCCGCTCTTCCAGTCCTTTAAACCAAGGACCATTCAAGGTGACGGGATCATCCAAACTGTGAAAGGCAGAACTCAAAGATGGAAGGAAAAAAAAAAAAAGGAGAAATAAACAGTCTTTCTTGAGATGTGGCCAACCTGAGACCAAGCTCAGTGACAACATCCTAGAATGAATTGGCCCATATGCTCTTCCAGTGAAAGAACTGAGGAGTTTGATCTAAGGAGAACAAGTTAGCTCACTTGCCTCAGAAGGATCATATGACAGCAGGTGGGAGGTCCTGAATTCTTTACCCATGTCAAAAGGCAAGGTGTACCTGCCCAACAAACAGTTCATCGTTTGTGTGCAGAATTTGTGCAAACTTGTTAAAGAGGCCACCTAAACTACTTCCCTAGGTCAGTAACTTTTGGTCTCACAAGAACTCAGGGACGCCCCACTTTGTTCTTTCCCAGTGGCTCTCAGGAGGGACCTTTCTTACTGATGTGGCCAAGGCCGTGCCTCAGAGTACAAGAAGACTTGTGTTGCTAATTTGTCCAGGCACCCAGTGTGAGTGGACACCTAAACAAGCAGGTAAGAGCTAGGCATGTACTGATGACCTTTTCTGATCGTCCCTGGCCTCCCCAAATCTCCACAGAGTTTAAAGAGTTGCTATTGGGGGAATATGAAGTCATAATTCAAGAAAATATTCATAGAGTTGGATAAAAAAGAAATACGTTTTCAAGTTTTTGCAGTTACCCTGGAATGTGAACCGCAGCATGTATTGGAATTATTAAACATCTGCTTTATCAGTGTAGCTCAATTTCAAGAACTGATTGGACTGAAAAACAAGCTGAACATGCAAAGGAGGCACAAAACTTTAAAATTCTGGAAATGAATACATGAAGCCACAAATTCTCATAAAGTTTCTGACTATGTGTCAAAACTCTGATGAGTGTTTGCGTCTACTTAGCACTATGAAAGTACATTCTCTTTCACAAAATGGCTGACTTCCAAACTGAAAACTGAAATTAGGGTTGGAAATCGGCATCTGAAGTGAGATGTGCTCAGGTTGAATGCATTCAGGAATTCTTACGAAGAGTTCACTTTGCCTGAATATATGTATATCTGACCAGAATCAAATAGCAAGACACTCCGGAGTATGCAGTTTGGTATTGATAGACCTCACTAGCCTCTCAATGCAAATTTTCTCATCTGATAACGACCTAAGTTATATAGCTATTTTGGGTCCCAGAGAAGGAGTGATCTTTGGATCAATAGCTATTGAAGGGTAAAGGAAAAACACAATGATATGAGGTGTGTGCGTGCGTGTGTGTGTGTGTGTGTGTGTGTGTGTGTATGCATTAATGCAGTCCCAGCAAACACATCAGCCAACCTACATGGAGCGTTTAGAGCTGTTCCAAATTATGCCCAGAGGGACAGCACCTCCCACTTTCATATCAGTCAGTTTTCAACCAATGTTGTTTACAGAAGAAGTGACCTTCATATCACACATGTGAGCCCCATAGGCTAAGATCTGGGGATCGTCTCCTAACAGCATTCCCCACATCTGGGAAATAAGAACTTTGTTTCTGAACAGGAATCCTCCTGAGTAGGAATCTTGACATTGTGTCAAACGTCTGCTAGCATCCGCCCCTTGCAGCACTTGAATCCTCCTCTTCTCATAGGTTCTCAGCTCTCCTCCAAGATACCAGTGAGCCTCTGTTCCTGGAGCTTAGAAGAGGGAGGTTAGTGTGACAAATTATATCTCCTGGTGCTACATCTTGTTTTGGGCTGACAACTTCTACTCATCTTCTGCTTCCCCAATTACTCATTGAAGATTTTTCTCATTCTCAACAAGCGTCACTTCTGATCTCAGTGGATTCCTTGTGGTGAGACCAGTTGTTCATCACTGAAAGTGAGCCTCTGCTGATCATGGAAGATCTTCCACAAAGCCATAGGTGTGAGCTCAAGGGGAGGTACTGGTGCAATAATATTGGATGACATGGAGATTTGTGCTGCTTGATTATGGCCCCCATCTGGCTTGGGTATAATCCCAGATTTGCAGTCCAGTCTCACAATGGAACATTCCATCAGCTATCCCAGCTCAGGAAAAGCTGCTTTAGCCACATGGTCATTTGGTGTTCATGATTAGGTACTCTGTCTATATGAGGTCCCCGTGGCATGCCAGAGCTATTACTCAAAATTGTACAATTCTCTGCTACAGAGAGTGTAAACTTGTTCCAGAATCTTATGTGTCTGATTTTCACACTGGGGCTTACCAAAAATTCTACTTGGCATCTGTATTATTCATTTCCTTGTTGCTGGTACAAAATATCTGATATGTGCAAGTTAAGGAGGAGAGTTTTATTGTGGCTCATAATTTCAGAGGGTTCAGTCCATGGTTAGCTGGCTTGAAGGCAGAAACAGCACAGTGGAAGGGCATGGTGGAGGAAGGCTACTCAAACTGTGGCTACCAGGAAGCAGAGAATGAGAAATGGCCCCAACAAAGGCATATCCTCAGTGAACCACCTTACTCAACAGGGCCCCTCCTCCTGACAGCACATTCAGCTAGGTACTAATCAATGGATTAATCCACCAATGAGTATAGCACCTCCATGATCCAATCACTTTCTGAAAGCTCTACTTCTAATCACAGGAGGCTTTGGGGGAACATTTTAGATCTAAACCATATTTTCTCACCAGTGGTACCTCCAATACCAGAAGGTTTGCAGGCTCCTATGGCTTAAGTGGCAGGGCTGCTTGCATTGCATACGGGGTCCAGTGAACAGTACTTTCTTTTACTAGTGTGCTTTCAAAGTTATGAACCTTTGAACAATCCAGGTTAAAGAATTATTCCCAGGTATGTAATAGGCTTCTTTCAGAATCCAAATGTACCCATAAAATTTTGAGCTTCCATTTTTGTGGTGAGAAGTACAAAATGCCAAAATTTGTCTTTTACTTTCAGAGTGATGTCCTGGAATGCCCCTGACCACTGTACCCAGAAAAACCCTACTGATGTGGCTGGTCCCTAAGAGGAGGCATAGCAGGTAGTAAGAAAATGTCCCTCAGCTGGGGCCGAAGAGGACTGACAGCTGAATGCAGTCTTCCAACAGCCTTCCCAGCAGCTAGAGCCACAAGTTATTTCCTGGTGGGCAACTGACACTGGCTCTCAGTTCTAGCTGATTAATGCACATCTCTCCTCCTTGAAAAATCTCCTTCCTACCAATTATTTCCAGGCACCCTCGTGGGATGTCATGGTTGAGCTCCTGGCCATTCCTCTCAGTTTTGCTTTGCATCCTGGATATTCGACCACTTGAGGGGGGCAGGGTGCTGCACAGAATGTGCTGTTCAGTTCCCAGGAGTCCCGGACAAACCCTATAGGAGCCCTTCACCCCAAATCTGTGTGCCACCACCCTCATAGATTGTGAGGGTGCCACTTTCCTGGGGGCCCAGAGGGGAGCCCGTTGGGAGACCCATGGCCGAGGACCAAGGTAGGTTACAGGTTGCCCCCCAGCCCCACTCTCTCCCCGCACTTGGACAGTGACACACTTTGCCTTTCCCTGCTTTCAGGACCTTCCGCATACGCTAGCTCCTCAGCCGAACAGAATCACCAGTATAACCTCCAGCTGGAATTTTCCTGTTACTCTTTTGGACCATCTTCTATTACTACATTTGGAATTATCATTATTGTGAATAGTGTGTCCATGATGAGCCTTTAAAACTTTATGCATGTCTAATCTTGATAATGTGGCCCATGCTGACACAAATCAAAATCAACATTTTAACATTTTATTTTATTTCATTCATCTATTTATTTTTGTGGTGCTGGAGATCAAAGCAGCAAGGTGTTGCACATGCTGGTAAGCATTTCTCCACTGAACCACACTCCGAGTCCAATCTTCCCATATTTTAGGCACAAAAAAAAAGGGATGAGAGTCTAGAGACAACATGATAAAATTATCAGCCCATGAGCAAACTGTAGATTTATGGCAGGCTATATTTTTGTTATAATTTTTAGCTTCCTCATCTTTTGCCTACCTCTTTAATACCAAGAAAGTAGTCATAAATTCACAGGTATGTACGGATCCAGGGGCCTTCTAGGGATTAAACAAACTCAATAAATGGTCCCCAGATGATGATATCAAAGCTTTCACACTATTATTTTTTTTTAATTATAATTGTCTAACCATTTCTAAAGAGTTTTTCCACATGGTAAAAGTATTATATGCAACTTTGAGACATTTAGACTGTATGATTTTTTTAAGATCTGCTCATTAATGTGTTATTAAAAAGTTTTTAAAGCTGTATTCATATCAATAATTTCTTGTTTATACACTTCAAATCCATAAAGAGACCAGGATAAAATTAACAAGTAAAAAACCTAGGAGGAAGTTAAAAATACAGTTTGGAAAAATAAAGCAGAGCCATATTAAAGTTAGTGGACAGAAGCGCAGGGCCAAAGTTCCTGAACAGTTGCCAGATCTGAATTGCAAACTCCATTCTGGGTGGCCCAAGCAGAGATGTCAGGCTTCGCCACGCTCACTAAGATCCACCGGATCCAAAGCAAAGACACAGGTAACCTCCATACTGTAGTCAGATGTTGAGAGACCCCAAAGCCCATGTGCTGAATGCTCAGTGGCATATAGGAGGCAGTAGAAGCTTTAAGAGGTAGAACCTAGTGGGAGGTCCTTAGGTCACTGGGGGTGTGCCCCAAGAGGAACTGTGGGATTCCACTCTCCCGCTCTTCCGCTCTTTGGTTCCCTGGCTACAAGGTGAGTGTATTTGCTCACCATGTGCTCACACCAAGATGTACTGCACTGCCACTGGTCCAAAAGCAAGGTGTCTGCCTGATTATGGAATGGAATCTCCCAAACCATAAGCCAAAATAATCCCTTTTTCCCTATAAATGAATTGCCTCAGGTGTTTTGTTACAGTGACAGGGGTGACAGGAAATTGACCAACACATTCCATAAACTGTTTCATACAGTTAACAGGATGGCAAGTCACACAGTGCAAAGAAGAGTAGACTTTATGTGTTCGGAAGATTGAAATGAGAGTGTGTGAAGATAGCCTAGATACCATCACTCCATTTAGTTAAAAAGAAAATAGCCCAAATGATGGGAGCTCAGCCCAGCCCCCTGACAATGCCCACCCCAGGTGGGAATTTTGAGACAAAGGCGTGAGTGGAAATATTTATTGGGAAATAAGAGAGCAGAAGCTGGAGACCAGAAGAGTAAAACACAAAGGACAGAAAACCAGTACACAAAGGCATGATGAAGCTGGCCACAGATCCTGGGGAGCGGCTCCTGGGTCCTTCCAGGCCGCTTGAGGCACTGTGTGAGAGATGTTTCGGGACTGTCTGTTTGGAAGAAGAGAGGAAAGCATTTATCCAAGAGGATGTGGGCTCAACTGGTCAATGATCTCCCCTCAAAACCCACTCCTCAAGTGTTTCTGGGATGCCCAAGGCATGACCCCATGGGGCTCAGAGGAGCGCCAGGAAAACTGGAAGCCCCAGCAGAGGTGTGGGCACAGACGGGGGGCAAGATCCTGACAGCCTGCACCCACAGGAAGAGGCTAAGACCCTGTGTCAGTGGCTGCAGTAAGGGACAGAGGACACCCTAAGGCGCCGAGGTAGTATCCTAAAGGTGCTGGATGCATGCTCCAGGTGGAAAGCTGCTTGTTTCTTTAAAAGCAACTTTTTAGAATCCTGTAGGTGGTTAGTGAATCACTGGCTCATAAGTAAAAACACCTGTAAGAGTTAAGCGACACCAGAACACTTGTGGCAAGCGTGTTCTATACACTGAGAGTCTGCCCCTAAACACAACCAGCCCTGGAAGAGTTTGTTATTTGCTTCCTGTGTCAACATGAGAGTCAGAGATTCTGAGAACAGATTTACTCCAAGTACCTCGTCTAGCAAATGCTGCCCATGCTGTGTCCTCCTCAGTAAAGAGTGCGAGGAATAAGACTATCGTACACACCTGGGTGAGACACCGTTCCACACTCATGCTCAAGCCACCACTGGTTTTCCAGAAGCAGATTCTTTTAGGCAGGGCAGGTTAGGTGCAGTTTTTAAATGATGTGAATTTTCACACTGTACTCCAACAGGCTCCTGAAGAGTTTTCTTCTTTGAGACTGCACTACTAATTCTTTTTGGATCAAATGAAGCTGCAGCAAATGAGGGAAAGATCCCACTTACTGATTCACCGTGAGCAGGTCCCTGTTGCTCACAGTCGTCTGGTTCTCTGGATTGCAAAGCTGTTGCTGAGGACGCTGCCACTGGCTATTCAACCCGTCCTGGGAGCGTTGCCTGGAGGCAGTTTTTCGAATCTTGATATACAGCTACTCCACTCCTCTGTTGGAGAATAAAGTATAATGAAATCACAACATGAACTTGGACAAAGAGCTCAAGAAACACTGTTACGAACTGGAACCCTTCAAGCTGGAAAAACAGCAGGGAAGGCACAGACTGTTTCACTGGAGCTCACAGTCAGCAAGCAGAGAAAACCTGGTCCACCAGCTACAGTCTTCTGGAATCCTTCCCCAGAAGCCCAGCCTTAATTAGATAATTAAGAGGTTGATAATTAAGAGATTGTTAGAGATTGGATATTTCATTTTAACCAATTATTAGCATTTAAATGAAATCTGTATTTAGGAGGATTCTAAGTGGATACAAGAGCTTTAAAAAAAAATCTTAACTCTCTTAAATTAGATACTATTGTGTCTATTCACAAATAAAACACCTGAGCTGCAGCGATGCCAAGGGATGCCTCTCAAACCATAAAGTGAAGAAATGGTAGAAGAGATGGATCCAAACTCAGGCAACACTCTAATAGTCCCATGTCTTAGCCACTTTCTTCATCACTGGGAAATGGCATGTGTAACTTAAAGCAGGGGAGGTTTATTTTGGCTCACACTCTATAGTTGGCTGTAGGGCATGGTGGAAGGGCCTGGGCAGAGGAAAGCTACACAGGTCATAGTGTCAGGGAAGCAGAAAGCAAAAGGAGGAGCCAGAGAGGGATACGTTCCCTTCTGAGTCACACCCCGGTAGCCTGCCTCTTTCCACCAGGCCTCACATTCAGCTATTGTGTCCCCCATGATCCAACACCTTCCAAAGCCCACCTCTGAATGCAAAAGAGTTGGGGGGGTCATTCTTGATCTAAACCTAACACCTCCTTTCCTCAGTTTTATTTACTACTATTGACCACAGACCAAATATATTAAATGGAAAATTCCAGAAATAAATAGTTCAGACATTTTAAGTAACATTTATTACTGTATGTTATGCTTGTTCTATTTTATTGTGAGTTATTATTGTTACTCTAACTGAGCCAAATTTATACAGTGAATGTCATCATGGGTATTTATATATAGGAAAAAACATAATGTACAGAGTTTGGTACAATCTGAGTATCCACTGGGGTCCCGGGCTGTAGTCCCTGCAGATCAAGGGAGACTACTGCGCAAACAATGCCTTTGTAATCAAAATCCTCAGTGCTAAACAACAAAAACAAACTTGTCACACAGTATAACAAAGAATACAAGGGGAAGGAGCCCACCTTCCTTAGCACAAATTATTCTTGTTTAACTCTCCCCTAGGGCCCCTGCCACCTCCCAGGGCCTGGAGGGAATTGGGAGAAATGGTGCACTAGGTTACCATTTAGCTTAATCCCCATCCCCAGCTGTGAAATGTTACTAGCTGCTCCTCAAACCCAAACAATCTGCGTTGGGCCACTGTGAAGTGAGAGAAATCTGCAGCTAAAAAAACCCCATCTGTCAGGGTAGCCCTCTCTGAGGAGCACCATGCTGCAGAATATCACAAAACAATAAATCCTAAACTGTATCTGCTTCCTCCCAGGAAGACCTCGCTGGGTATCCAGAGTGGAGCAGCCAGCGTCCTGGCCTCGCTTAGTAAACAGAAAATGCAGGGACGGGTTTCTCATTCACTGAAGAAAAGTCTGCTTATTCATCAGTTCAACAAATAGCAGGGAACACAATGGTAGGCTCTGTGCCTGCAGTTGGCAGCAACATTCATGCACAGAATGGCTGGTTTCTGCCTCAAGAACCCTGCAGTCCAACGGGGATGATGAACTTGGCCTAACTGTGTGCAGTACTACACAAAAGAAACAGGAATAGCTATGGGATGCTTAACAGAAGACTGGAGAGGCAAGCTCGGTGAGCCCACCGCCTGGGCCCTGAGCTTCTGGCCGCGTGCCCACTCCTTCCACCCTCCCGGCACCACGTCACCGGGACACGTGCGTGCCCAGGCCCCTCAGCCCCCCAACTCAGCTGCTCTGCCCCGGAACTGGGGAGCCCGGGGAGGTGGCAGCGTCTGCTGGGCGCCCTCCGAGCTCCCCTCCCCGGCAGCCAGAGGAGAGCGCTAAGCAAGGGGCGCTGGTGAAATTGGAACCGCTGTTCTAAATGAAGGGGAGCAGATGTCCCTGTTCTGCGCCGGAGGCCTGGGTGGCCTGCTGTTCAGACAGAAATCGTTGAGGCGCTGACCTTGCGGGGCTGCTGTCAATCTCCGCGTGCAGATGGCCAGCCCGGAGCCCGCGCAGCTCTGCATTGGAAATGCGCAGCCGGGACGGCAGCTTGAGGGTCGGCCTGCGCGGGGGCGGAGGAGGCGAGAAAGGCCTCCCTCGCACACAATGGAGCCCCCGTGGCGGCCCCTCGGAGCACAATGCCGTCCTCGGGGACCGCGGTGGGCTGCGCCAGGCCGGCCGGCCAGCCCGCGCTCCAGCTGCCCCTTCAGAACGAGGCGGCGCAAACGTGCCCACTTGATGCTAAATCCTCTTAGGCGCTCTCCGTGTGAACGAGGAGAGGGGCGGCCTTACAATCCTGAACAATCGGAGGCCTGGAGAGGCCCGGGAACCCCGTGCGCGGCGCGGCGCATGCAAATGCGGTCACTTGGAGAGGCATGTGGCTAGGTGGCCAGCGGCACTCCCTACCGGGGGCAGGAAGTCAGCCCGCCGCGTGCAGTGAACACTCCTGTGTGGCCCTTCGGTGTCACGCGGAGTTCTGCAGCCTTTCAGGGGGTTTCACCTGCCAGAGACTTGCCTTGAAACGTTCAGAAAAGCCAGCTGAACAGCGCAGTCATTAGTCACCCAGGTATTGACACTGTTTTTCCTATTTCCTTTCTCTCTTGGCCTCCGTGGTCAGTGGTATAAAATTCCTGGGAACTCCCACCTAAATACCAGCTTCCTGTTTATGCTCTCAGCGGCTTTAAAGTTTAGTGGTTAAAAGCAGTTGACCAAGACTGTGAAACCATCAGCAGAGGTTTGCAGGTGAAAAGAAGAAAAAAGTCCTCCCAAACGCGCAGGTCAAAGGTCCAGGTGCATTTTTAATCACTGACGTCAAAACCACAGGGGAGGGAGAAGGTAAAATTAAAATGTAATGTAATGCCTAAGATCTTGGTTCAGTTTCGTTTGGCCCCCGTGTCTCCCTGAACCTGTAAAATATGATACAATAAAGTATGAATGTTTTCAGTTCTAGCGGTTAAAGCCGCCACCGCTCTTTAATGCAGCGTGGCATTCTTCTGTTGTAGAAGGTTAAAGTTCGCACATTAGCACAACCTGTGCTCTCCTGTGTGTGCTTGGCACCTTTTCATGGCTATTCTTCATTAAGTTCTGCAGCAGAACGTTGCATTTATGTAGCCACCTGAGTTGCAGTCTCTCTGACTTGGAAAAAAGTCCTAGAGGTCCGCCAGCCCTTTTCTGGTGCAGAAGTTCCTGTTCAGCTCCCAGAGAGTGGACAGCTGTTCTCTGATAGAATCCCTCCAGAACTAGGACCCTCCCTACCTCCGAAGATAGCATCCCTCCTGGACCATCTTATTTTTTAATAAAAGTTTTCTATATATAAAACCGGAATCTGTCTCCACTTACGGAGTCATGCAGAATAAATCTAATTTCTCTTCCACATGACATTACCCTTTAAATATTTGGAGACAGCTCTCATGTCCCCACACTGTCTTCTCCCAGCTAAACATCTGCAGATTCTTCAGCAGTTTGTCCCCTGGGGCTGAGTCTCCCACGCCACCCCTGAGTTATCTCTAGAGTTGCTCCGTTGCACCGGTGCACGAAAGGCCCTTTGAACCAGAAGGTGTAATTGAGTTCATGCTAACACCCAGCTTTCTGGAAAGCACAGGAGGAGCGTGGCTTAAAACCAAGCGGGGGATCAGTCAGATCGTGATCAAGTTATTCAGACAGAGCTACATCTTGGTTTTCTGTGTTGGTGCTTTTCCACTCTGAGTGAGGAAAGACAGGCCCAGCTATGAAGTGTAGAAAGAAGGAAAAGCCCCACTGTGTGCCAGCCTTCATGTTTGAAAAAAACGCTCTGAGTAGGCATTATTGTTCTCCTTTTACAAGCCTAGAGGTCAAATAATCTAGGCAAGGCCAGGCAGCTAAATAGGTGACAGAGTGAGGTCTCTAACCTACTCTTACATTTTATAAAGCTCCTGCCCTAAAACCCCACAGCTAAAACTGAGGTCCTGAATTTATTTTTCAGCATATTCTGCAACATACAGCTTTAATTCAAAGCCAGTTTATATATATCATGTTTATATTGTGACAAGGACTTTTGAAATATGAGTTAAGAACTTAGGGAGGATAAAAAAGTTCTTTTTGGAAGCAAATGAAACAAATTCCCAGTTAAAGCCAAAAGTCATCCCGAACATGCTTTTATTCCAATGGCATTACTTAACAGCAAAGTGTTATATTACCCTTGAATTTCCTGCCTGGGCTAAGGGTAGTCCAGGCCCTTGATGCTATTTAAATTTTTCCATGTATTCCAGCTATATTACCAGCAATGCCACCACCCTTTGCCTGTGCCTGCTCTCCAATATGTCAGTTAGTCAAAGAGGGAAGAATATGTTTCCCATGCACACATTGTAATTTTTTTCCCAGTGTTGTTCAGCCTGCCAGAACAAAACTA
Source organism: Hystrix cristata (assembly GCA_004026905.1). NCBI lineage: Eukaryota > Metazoa > Chordata > Mammalia > Rodentia > Hystricidae > Hystrix > Hystrix cristata. Next base: position 46,226 of record PVJO010008622.1, on the reverse strand, counting down.
AAACCACAAAAAGAAGATTTAGATCAGCCTCTTGATCGCCCTGCTGCTATTTTACAGTTTTGGGAGGGTTGAACATCAAACACTTGTAACTGTCATCTACACATTCCTTTGCAGAATAAAGAAACATTGGCGTGTACCCCTGCTAGATTATTTTCTGCTCTGAAATGTTGGAAACTCTTCCTCTCCAGGAAAATACTGCATAAGAGGCACAGTGAATTCATGGAGCTGGTTTGAGGAAAGGCTGTTACTCTCCGCAGTGAGTGGTCATGTGCTGACATCCGGCCAGGTGGACTGCATACCTTAACAAGGATGTTGCTTAGAATCTTAGTTGTTTCTAATTTGTTCGCTCTGATAAACAGTGCCTGAGAGGCCTTTTTCTTAGTACCCAATCTACAGTATCCTTTGAAATCACTATCATGTTGAGCTATTTATTTTCTGCTTTATTGCTTGAACATCTGTTTATGGTCCACTCTCTTCCTTACTTGTGCATAAGACCAGTAACCTCATCTGTCTCGTTCATCACCTAGCACGTAGTACATCCTCAGGAAAGATGTTTTTAATGAAGGAATGAATCTTTTTGTATATTTACTGTGCTTTTATATTTGTCTCTTCTTAATTTAAATGTTTGGAAGAGCAAATTCACAGAGACAGACAGTAGAATGGTGGGTGCCAGGGGTTAGGAGGAAGAGGCAGGAAGGAGTTGGTGTCTCATGGGGACACAAGTTCATCTGGGGAAGGTGAAATAAGCTCAGCATATGGATGGTGGTGATGGTTGTACCACAGCATGAATCTACCTAATGCTACTCAACTATACTCTTCAGAATGTTAACATGTTGTATCATATTGGGAGCATATAAAGTTGAAGTTGTGCTAACTTAAGAAAAAGTATATATGAGATATACTTGTCATATGTACCTGGACCTGGATATTTAAAGAAATTGTTTTTAAAGAATAAAAACTTAAAAAAATTATTTTATGTACACCTATAAAATGGTTCACATGGTCAATTTTAGCACAATAAAAATAAATAGATTATTTGATTTGGAATCCTTGGGCTAATGACAAATGCACATATTTTAAATTTTGGAATATATCCCCACACTTCCTTCCAGATGAGTTGTGTCAGTTCACATTCCAACCATCCACAGGTGAAGACGGCCACTTTCCAACACCACCAAACACTTGGTTTTCTTGTTCCCTTTAGTTTTTGTATTTGATGGGGAAACATACACATGCACACTTACTTTAATTTTTGTTTTATTTGGATCATTATCACTATTATTCAAGTTGAGTATCTTTTCTTGTATTTATTATTTTTTCATTCGTGAGTGGCGTTTATCATTTCCCATTTTTATTGGGCCATTTGTTTCTTTTGGTTAATTTTATGAGTTCTGTGTATAGCAAAGATACTCCTGGTCCATCGTATCCTTTGCAAATAATTTTTAGAGGCAGGTAGAAGAGGAAGGAGGTGAGAATGGCAAGGAAAGGCATGCTGCAGAGTGTGGACCAAGGGACAATGGCAGCTCTTACTAAACGTGAAAGCTGCTTCTACATCACCAAACAGGCATACTCATGTGTCCACTCATTTATTTAATGAGCATTTATTGAATGTGAATGCTGTATACCGGGAATCAGATGTGGGCAGGACAGACATTATTCTTAGCCTTGAAGATTTCTAATCCAGGAGGGAAAACAGCCAAACGTCATAAAACAAAAGAAAAAATGGTGCACCATGGCAAGTGGTATCCAAGTATCCGGGACAGGAGGAGATCAATATGAAGGGGCCATCATGGAAGTCCATTTTACATTTGATGTCAGGGACAACCTTTCTAAATCCCTAATTCAACTTCCAACATGAACTTTTTTCTTTCCATCTCAGAAATATTTGGAAAGATTTCTACCAGCACTTCTTACATTTGTGAGTTTTCTTGTGACAAAAGAAAAACATCACAAGGCAGTGAGTTAGAGAATCTTGAAAGAGTCACAGCTCCCAATCGTAGTTTCCTCTTCTTTCGCCCTTTGACACCTTTTACTTGATTGCTTTTCAGCCTGGATTAATTTTGTCTGGCCTGAGTCCCATGCTAATCTGCATGGCCATTCTGTATACAGGCTGGAGCCATGAAGACAGCAGGCCAGCCTGAACTCACAAACCAACTCACACCCATCAGATAGCCCAGGGCTCCATATACTTACTGTGGGAGAATGGAGGCTAATGAAAAATCCTACCATGACCTGAAATCATAACTCAGTGGGGTTGCCTTGGTCAAGTTTATGGGCAAATCACTCCATCATCCTTATGTTCTACTTGTCAAACACTTGCAGATTCCATTTTGGGTTTTGGACCTATAATTATTGCCCTCATTATTTCCAAAACCAGAATTAAGCCTCTGGTTATATAACTAATGGTGCATTAGGAGGAGAGGCTTCTTTCATTTTATACTCTCATCCATGATGTTAACACAAATCCTTGTTTTGTTCGGTAATGTCAAATATTGCTGAGACACACCAGTTGATAAAATATTCAAGTGGTGTTGTCATAATTAACCGTTATTTTGAATGAGTAGCCGAAAGGTTTGGTTACGCGTAGACTGAAAATTGAGGATGGAAAAGTCTACTCTCTCAGTCTTGAACATTCATTCAGTAGACACATTTTTTTTACTTTCTTAAAATTTATTTTTATTAGTGCATGTTTGCAGTACATAACGGTTACATTCACCATGGAGAGTTGGTACATGTACATAACACATCATAATTTTTTTTACTTCCTCTTTCCCTCTCTTCCCTCAACCCTCCCTCCATCTCTTGGTCCCCTTCCCATCTGCAAAAGATCTATCTGTCTATTTCCTATTCTGTCGTTTGTTTTGCTCTTTATTTATACTTTGAGTTTCTCATGTAAGAGAAACCATGCGATATTTAAACTTGTGTGTTTGATTTATTCTACTTAACATTATTGTCTCAAGGTACATCCATTTTCCTACAAATGACTCAAATTTATACTTTTTATGGCAGAGCAGTACTCCATTGTGTACAAATGCCACTTTTTCTTTATCCGTTCATTGGTTAATGGACATATAGGCCACGTCCAAGATTGAGCTGTTATGATTTGTGCTGCTATAAACCTGAATATGCCTGTATCACTCTAATACAATGAATAGACAAACGTTTACTTTAGGTAGGCGTATCATGCATTAGGAGCTGTGCTAGGTGGAGGGAAAAGACATGCTGTCTGGCCTCAAAAATCGCACAACACAGATGATGCCCCCCTTGGGCAGGGTATGGGGTTAGCTGCATCCTTGGGCAGGGTATGGGGTTAGAATCATCTGGGTGACATTCTAATGGCACACATGCCTGCCCACCTCACCCCACACTCGTCTAAGGTTTTGACTCCTTGTGTTCAGAGTGCGGTCTGGTGTGGACATCTTGAAAACACTCCTGAGGGAATTCCGATCTTACTCTTGGGTTATGGACCGCTGGTGTAGGGAGCTTCCCAGAACTATGTAGAACCCAGTTCCTTTCTGTGGGGCATCAGAACTCTCAGCCCCTATTCAACCGCACCTGGGTCAATGGTCAAACTAGGTGCGTGATCAAGGTAACAGACCTGTTTCCAGAGGACCGTTCCCAGCCACACGGTCAGGCCTGCTCTTGCTGTCTGTTCCCATGGCAGCTGCAGGCAGGTGCAGCTTTACTATACTTCCTCCTGTGCTGTCTCGAGCTCTCCCCTGTAGACTGAGTTTCCCGGTCACCTGTCCTCCAAACAGGCTCATTGTTTTACTCTGGTCTCTAAAGCCCAGTGTCTGTTGTGGACGCTTCTGTTCCTCCTCATGCCTGTCTGATTCCCCTTTGTAAGTAGAGACCCGGGCACCCAAGTCATGGATGGCAAACCTCTAGACACCTGGGCTGAGCTCACTACTTTCCTGCGGACTGGGAGTTGACAAAGGATTCAGCAAAGGAGCTTTTAGAGAAGAGCGTCAAATACAAAAACAGGAGACAGATGGGGAAGTTGGACAGTGTGGGGTGGGGCCAGCTCTTTGGCCAAGTGCCCATGGGAATGGGAAGGGCACAATGTGAAAATCCTGACCATTGCCCGTCCCTGCCTCTCAACTTGGTCTCCACTTGAGCTGCTCCCTGGCTGCCTTCCTCCTCCAGTTCCGGTCCAGATCTGTCCTGCTCAGCCCAATCCAGGAGTGCATGTGACCGAGCTCTGGCCAGCTGTGCAGACGCCCGCGGGAACATCGCCAAATACCGTATTTGAGTGACTGGCAATGATTTGCCTCATGCAAAGCCCATTGCCAGCTTATGAATTCTGGTTCTCCTTTTAAATCTCCAATGTCAAGTCTGATTATTTCAGATATGATATTCTGCTTGAGTGTGTTTGACACTGGTGACAAGTCAGAGAAGATATTTTCAGTATTTTACAATTGTTTTAGTTTCACCTGGGTGGCAGTTGGCCCCCTGACTCAGGTTTCCATACCATGCGTCTCTTGATACACGGAGTTGATTCACAACTCTTACTAAACCGACGAGCTTTCCAAATATAACCAGGAAAATGAATTAGCTTGTTTTTATTTTTTCCTGGTTGAGCCCATTTATAACATCTCTTAGTTGCGTGTCACTGTGTTGCACACCAGTCTTGTTAGCTCATTGAGCACTTGTTACCTGGCGTTATCTGCAATGCTTCCCAAGCTGGCCCTAACCAGATTCTGGCCTCATTGCTGTCATGTGCCCCCTTCAGCATAAAGATGCCCAAGACGTGGTCCCTGTCCCCACCTGTCCCAATCTGGTGAGGGCAGCAGTCACGCATCAGTTGTTTCAAGGTAGAAAAGATCTGGTGGCACTGAGCTGGGTCTCGAAGGAACATAGAGCAGGTAAGTAGGGACAGGCCCACAGAAGTGGCAGGGGCAAAGCTCTGGGGCCGATGGAGCAGGCGGGGCGGGGGGGGGGGGTGCCTCCCGGGGAGGAATCCTGGCTGGGCCTGAGTATGCCGAGGCTGGCTGCTGCCACTTGCAGTTACTGAGTGGGACCTTCTTGCCGTGCTGCCATTTCTGTGTGCCTGGATTCCTGAGTCGTGGGTCCTCACCCACTCTCGGCGGCTTGCTGCTAAGGTGGAAGGGAGAATTCAGTCCTTTGTTCTTTGGGGGTGGAGAAGGAGTTGCCGATGACTGTTTCTTCCTTTCTTTTAAAGTAAACTACAGTTAACCACTGCCCGAATCCCACTCAGGTGTGTGGCAGCCCTCCCAGCACACGGCTGTCTTCCTGGGCCTGGCCCAGCCTCTCCGGAGATGTCTATCTGTGCACCAGGAGAGGTCTGCACACCAGTCTAAAAATAGGTAAGCAAAGGAGCACAAGTTTGGGATAAATGCTCTTACCAGGCCCCAGGCAAGCCAGCTGTATCAAGTTCAGGCTCCCTCCCAGCCAAGCCGCAGGGTCGTGAGAGACTTCCCATCTTGGCTTCCTGAGCTGGGAAAGCAGAGGAGGAAGTGGAGAGGCAGGATGTGGTGGACGGGTTGTGTGCTGCGGGGAGGGTCAGCGGCTCAGAGCAAAAACCCTCCTACAGACTTTGTGAGCAGGACTATGCAGTTAAGTATGCACGAGCACGCTGGCGCGCACACGCACACACTCCCTCACACACACAGCCCCCAGACAGCCCTTGCTGGTCTCCTTCAGTGGAACCTGGGATTTGGGGTGGCCAGCCACTAAGGACGCATGGTTTCCAGGGTTTTCTGAGTATGTACGCACATCTACCAGACCACAAAAAGCACAATATTTACTCTGACATAAACTCTGGGTTCATGAGTTATCAAACAATACCCAGAGAGCAACAATTCTCAGTGATGATTTTCAAACAACCTAGGCAAGCTGGGGTGTGTGACTATCACACGAGACCCTTTTCTAACCGTTCTGTCTCCCCTTCCGCCCATCCCGCCAGTCCCCTGACAGTTGGGACAGTTTTGTTTCTGAGCAGAAGGAGTTGGAATTATAATAGGTTTCCATCCTGATTCAGTTGGTTACAGAGCAGAAAGGATACTTTCTCTTTGCTTCAACCTCTTTCCAGAAAAAGAAAAAAATTTTTTTTTAAATCAATCCTAGGAAGACGTGACAATATAGTCACCTCTGGACGAGGGGACAGCTTGGAGGACTTCCATTAGCAGGGTGGAGGAAGTCTTCTCCAGCGTCTTAAATGTGAGGCACTCTGAACACATTCCTGTGAGTCACACTGAGGGGGACGGTAAGTGTTTTAGGGTCTGACAAGGATCCTTTCCAAAATACCCAGTGCAGCCATTGTCAATATTGGGGACTCATTTATCTCAAAATTTTGAAATGTTCTACCCTTTCAGATCCTCATGCAACTTAGTAAAAAAGATCTCTTCAAATAGGCTGTTCTCTCGCTCTTCTCACCCAAGAAGAGTCTATCTTTCAAATAAGTTCTCCTTTATGGCTGTAAGACAGGATGGACGGAAAAGGAAGAGAGACGGAATTATTATTGCCTGAATGACTCCCAGGTCCAGGTCTAGAATGGCCGTGAAGCAGAATTCTAATCTGGGCAGGGTGCCCCCATCAGACTAACAAAAACAGAAGTCCAGGGTAGAGCGGTATATGCTTCAAACTAGCCTGAAGTCACACTGCCTGGATCCCCTTACTAGTTCTGCCACCTACAAGCAACGTGGCTTTGGGAAAATCACTTAATTTCTACGCAACTCAGTTTCTTCTCTAAAATGGGGGGACTGAGTTACCTGCTGCACAGGTTCGCGTGGCTTTAGTGAGCTAACACGCAGGCTCTCGGCGACGCCTGCAGAGAGTGAGTGCGAAGTAAACGCTAGCTCCTTCTAGTGCGCCCGTCGATTGCAACTAATACATCTGAAAACACCTTGATCGATTTGATCTGGCCTTGTAAATACTGTAAAAAACTATGACTTCTGTTGGTGGCTGTTTTCTGGAGGGAAAGGCACAAAGTGTGGCCAAGCTACTCGCTTGCCTTCGGGGAGTGTAGAAATGTGGTCCTAGGAGAGTGTGTGGCCTCCAAGAGCTGTGTGCTGAAAGTCACTGCGCCCGGTACAAAAACACTTTGCTCCCAGAAGGTCTTAGCTGCCCATTTGGATCAAGTTATTGCTTGGACCTTCCCCTTTTTATTTCAGACACTTTTTGCAGTTATTCATTTTAGTTCAAAAGACCTGAAGCGCTATGGGATAAATTTGCTTATGGTGATGGATGGGCGTTTTGACAACCTGGGGCTTTGCTTCTAATGCATTTTTATTGCCACTCGATATCACCAAGCAGTGAAATAGCACAGGACACCCTTCTGCGAGGCGTGTATTCCTCTCTGGTTGCAGAGAGATTAGTGGTCTATTTAAAACTGTCCAGCAAATGGGTGGCAGGCAGACTGAGATGCCATTAGGCCGCACTCGTACATGGAGGTAAAGGAAGGAGCAGGCCACCTTCTGCCCACATGTCTTTAATTAGAAACAGAGGATGTCAGGACTTTTGACTCCATCGAGAAACACTGAAACTTTATTAACTCAATTAAAAATCCCTGTCACCAAAGCCTGTGCGACTGAGCTTCGGGAGGGCAGCCCCTGGGATACATGTTTGTGATGTGGCTGTCGGGTCCCAATGTGTCCAAGAGTGGCTGGGGATCCCCGGAACAGATGAAGGAGCTGGAGGGGACAGTGGCAGGGATCAGCCTGTGCCTTCCCTGGGGCTCACAAGACAGTCCATGTTTTTCTGTACCAACCTCCTGTGGAGGAAATTATACCACACATTTTTCTCCAACCCAGATGCAAAAACTCAAAACCTTGAATCCAAATGTCCTCTGTCGAATGAAAACATTGTGAGACCTCAGAAATGCTCACTCACCAAATACTGTTTTCCTGACTTGTAATTTGGTCAGTTATCACTGGTTAGAAAAGTTCCAGGTGGTCCCCTGTACTCAGGGAACTCTATAGGTTTCATGGTTTTGGTTTCCGGAGTTTTTGCTTGCCTAGGAGTTCCAGGGAAACTGAACTTGCTGAGGAAGTCAGCTACAGAAGGTAGCTCCACACCCAGGAAAGAAAAATCAAATTCGGATTCCTCCTCTTCCTTAAAACCAGGAGTTTGACATAAGCAGGCCTGGGTGGAGGTGGACGCTTTTAAATTTTGATCCCTCACACACCTGCCTAAGAAAGATGCTCAACTTAAAATTTCAAAACATTTTATAATAATCTATACAATTTTTATAAGTGCCATTAGATCTCCCTCTGCCTCTTCCAGGTGTCAGAATTGCTAAGGCTCACTGTGCTCCCTCCCCGAGGGCCGAGTCTTTGTTACTCGGGTGAGAGCCTCTGATTCCTGAATACCTGAATGCATTCCGCTAATTTGAAGTATGCAAACTGGGTTTCTTGCCTTCACAACCATCCCGTGCAATTTGGTTGAAGAGCTGAGCACATTTCACAGCAAGAGGACAGAGACCATCCAAAAGGGATGGAAATTGCTCAAATGAATAATTTGCATTTACTGACCTCCTGGGGGGAAATAAATGCAGAAACATCTGCTGTGAAAGTTAAGGTCTAATCTCGGACTCCTCCAACTCTCTCAGTCCCTGTTCTGTGTGGCAGGGCAGTGAGAGGAGCAGTCTAATGCACACATGCGCGAAGCCTGCTGCCCTGCGTGTGGTCTGAGGTATCACAGCAGGGCCCAAGAGTGCGGAAGGGAAAACCAGATCAGCTGGTGTGGAGAACAAGACAGAAGAAAGTCCCCGTGACAAAGGAACTGGTTGAGAGGCGTCGGCAATCCTACCTGAGCAGGCCAAGGCCGACCCCCAGCAGAGGAGGCACAGAAAGCCCAGCCTGGGGCTCCAAATGACCACGTATCTTTTCATTCCTTTCCAACTTGGCCAAACATTTCCCTTTCCAAAGTGTGGAACAACATGTGTTCATTGAAATGAACCGAGTAGAGGGAAGCTCAAGATGCCAAGTGGAGAGTCACCCCGCTGCAGTAGATTCGATCTTCATTCTCTGGTCTGGGGGAGCCTGTGTGGGTATCAGACACCGGTGTCCCCCTCACAGCTGCATGGACATCGTGGGACAATCAGGCAGCACCAGGTCCAGAGCTCTTCCCCAGTTAAGGCAGCTATTTCATCAAATGCCTCTCTACAAGTTGGTTTTCTTTGCCTTCAGAATTGTTTTTTTCTGATTTCATTATGTGCGCAAGCTCAACATCGAGACTGGTCGGAAGAAAATGAAGACAATGTCTGGGAGTGTGTGAAGTTGACCAGAGAAGATTTGTCCATTATAGATCCCAGTGCTGCTCACCCATAGAAATGAGTCTCCCAAATCCAAACCATTTTTAAGGGATGCTTTGACCTCTGAGATCAGCTGACATAATTGCTTCGAAGTTGTTTTTTCATGCCCTTGATTCATTTCTTCTTGTCTCTTTACCTCCTGAAGATTGTTAAAGCAAGTGCCGGGCTCAGACCTGTCACTCAGTCCCTCCTCCCTGCCCCTAAGGATGGAAGAGTCCTGTGCCAAGATCTTATCTTTGTTGGTCTTGGCACCTTCTTACATCCTGCATAGAAGGGCCCCAGATGAATGAACCCCCAACTGTGGCCAGCCTGATGGATGTCACCAGGGAAAAGCTCTCATCACAACAGCTCCCTTCCTTTCTCAGGCTCCAGCCCCCAGGCTGGGTCATCTCGGGGTAGGGAAAGTAGGCCAACTTGGGCTGCAGAAGGAGATCACGCAGAGTTTATTTAGGTGTGTGTGATCCATACTGAGATTGATACCACATCTCTGTTAAGGGAGACTTTGGAATTATCTCTATTTCCCTTCTATTTCTGATATTCACATGCTGTGATCCAAACCACACAATTCACCGAAATTAATGCTGATGAACTAGCTTTTCATATACAATTTTGTTTTCTAAGAATCAGCATATTTCTATTTTCTGTCTCCAGATACTGTCAATTATATGTGCCCAGAGTATGGATATAGCAGGGCCAAACTTGGGGTGCCATCTGCATGCAGAGACGTCCCTCATATGTCCTCCTCCGCAAGTTTGCTGCCTGAAAGCCTTAAACAGAAAACTACGTCTTTAGTTCCACCATCTGATAGAAGGCCTCTGTGCGGATAGGGTGGAAAAAATGCTCAGTGAATATCTCCCACTAAGATTGCAACAAAGTGTACAAATTCTTGCCTGAGGCTGAACTTCATAGGTAGCCGATGGTGCGATAGGAAGGGTGGTTAAAAGCAGAAGGTACTCGGGTCCCTGAATGAATGAAGGTAACTAGAATTGCAAGAGAAGAGACATGTAGGAAAAATGAAGGCAGCTTCACCCACTCTACAACCTGCCTGGTCTGTCCATTGATGCTTCTGCCACGGGAAGAACGTGCCTGTGTGCCGGGACTCTTGGTAGGGAGAAAGCGGTTTTTCTTCTCTCAGACACTGCTAGCAGTGGCTCACTCTTTAGGGTTTCGGTGGGCACCAGCCAAGGCCGGCAGCACAGGAAACTAGGTCTGTGTTCACTTTACCCGAGTGTATTCTGACTCATACTCCACAGAGCCAGGACTTGGGTGTGAGGTCCAACACTCACCTGAGGAAAGAAGTAGTGACTCGGCGCCACGGTTTCCAATCTTCCCTTGTGAAGCACGTTCCAGGGCAGGAGTCTCTAACACAGGTCTCCAGATGGGGAGACGTGGTATCCAAGGCACAGTCTGCTCTTGACCCAGTCACTCTTTGGGTCCTTCAAGAGCCAAACTATTAAGAGATTCCAGCAAGAGGAAATTATCAGAATAAGTGCAGCGAGAAGACCAAAGCAATCTCCCTCCTCTCCTCCTTTACCGCTTGTTCTCCTGCCTGACCCAACCAGCAAGCTCGACGACCTGATGAGAAACGAACAGCAAGGACGCATGCCTAACTTTCCTCGCTGACAGCTTCTTCACCATTCCTCCTAAAGCACAGTGTGTAACTGTAAGGGCAACTTGAACGGGCGGGGGTGACGATGGTCGGGCCCACCTGGGGGCTGGTCGAAGAGACTGGTAGCAGCTGGCTGCCCTTTCATCTTGACAAAATTAGAAGAGTTGTCACAATGTTCTGGAATCGCCGCCTGTATTTTAGCTATTGTTTATATTAATATCATAATTAGTATTTGGTTTCACTATCAGCATGCGTTTCACCACAATTAAAGGCATTTCATTTCTTCCAAACATTAACAGTTATGTTCATATGCGTGATCTGACTTTGAGTGCCTTTCATTCTTTTATGCATCTATGTTTTGAGAACAAGTCATATGAAAAGGAAATGAAGATTACACGTTTGACTAAAATCACATTCAAAGCAACTCCAAATATATTTCCTAATATCTTCTGATTGATTGCCTGGGAAAGAAATAACCCCAAATGATAGCATTATATTTATAGTTCCGCATCAGGAATATTTCCCTTATTGCTCTGGTGCTGAAACAGATTCCCAAGAAAGTGCATAAAATATGAAAATAGGATTTTCAGTATCTGCCAAACCTGAACACTTGCATCTCAGCAAGAAAATGTGTAACTAGTGAGCAAACTGCCTCTTCGTCAAATATAAATGTTGCAAATCCTAAGGTGGCTCCTCTTCAACTAAATTGTCTCAGCATGGTTAGCAGCAGGGAGAGAGTTCGCTGTGGAACGCAGGCAAAAAACCAATCTTTATATTATATTTCCAGGAGGGTATTATATTAAGTTCCACAGAGAAATGATGAGATACTCGTGGCGAAATGGCACATTTTCTTTCAGAATCACCTATTCCATTTGAATGTGATCAATTCTCCGTAATGTTCCACTGAGTCACAGCCTCCTGTCTGCCTCCTCACCGTGGTCTGTCTTCCCTGACTGAGGGGATGTTAATGAATTCTGAAACATGACTCCCACCTCCGATTTCCACCAAGCCTGACCTCCTCCAGATTCACCCTGACTCCACGTACGTGCTTTTCAAGAGACACAATTTTGTCTTGTCTAGAGAGCAATGTAATTAGAAAGCAATTTGGCCCACACACACAGCTTCCATGGTCACTTGGCCCTGCCTGCGCCTGCTCCTGATGGGGCTGGTTTTGTTCTGCTTTGGCTGCCCTCCGAGATGTCTAGCAGCTAACCGGAACTTGTCCTCACTTGCTCGCAGCCCAAGCTTGGCCAGACACGGAGGGTGTCAGGTGCTATCTGTTTGGAAGCTCTGGGGACCACACTGGAGCCTGGTCAGCCTCAAGTCCCTTGTGGTCTCCAGGCATGTGTGGTGATGCCGCTGTACAAAAGAGACCCAGGGACCTGACACGAGCGGCCTAACCACGCTGTCTGATTTCCTTGACTTTATTTACTGAGTGCCTAAAGTTCAGAGAGCATTCAGAGGCCTATTCATCTCCCTTGTTACATGGCTCACAAATTTTCCCTCCTCAAATCCCTGTCCTTCAGCCTCCGATTTGGAAGCCATCTGTAATTCAGCTCTCCTCATTCCCTTTTGTGTCCATTAAGTTGCTATATCTCATAAATTTGGCCTTCTCTCACCCAAACCCCTGTAATAGTTTCCCAGCTGTTTTTTCTACACTCAAATTCACTTTCTCTAATTCTTACATTCCCGGATGGTCAGATTACATTTCCAAATGCATAGCACTGGTAGCGTTGTAATGTGATCTTCCTTCTCACAGGTCTCCAGTGGTGTTTCAAGGCCCAGAGTTTCCTTAGCTGGTATTCTGGCCCACTGCCGGTTCTTACAAATAAAGTTTTATTGGAATATAGTCACGCACATTCATTTATGGATTGTTTATGACTGCATTTATGATATGGTGGCAGAGTAGAGTTGTTTAGACAGAGACCACATGGCTTGCACAGTCTGAAATACTTACTATTTGGTCCTGTACAGAAAGCATTTGCCAATCCCTGCACTAAAATATGGTTTGTAATTTCCTTTCTAGTTTAATTTCCTTATAGGCTGGGTGTTCATGCATTAGTGCCTGATGTATCTGAATCCACTCCCCCCAGACCCACCTCAAAACCACTCTTCCTGGAGGCTTTCCTGACTCCTATGTCAACGTGATCTCCCTCCTGCCACCCCCATCACACTTTGCTATGGCACTTTACATGCCCTGACTTCTATCGTAAATATCAACGGGTATCCTGTTGCCTCTCCTTTTACTCCAGTCAAGTCTTAAACTCCTTGAGGGCAGAAGCTATGCTTTACTCACCATTAAAACCCCCCACAGCTGCCTGAAGAAAGTCATTCAACTGATATTTGCAGACTTACTGGATTCAGAAACAGGGAATCTTTTCTTCCAGTGGCTTCCAGGATAAACAACCAACATCTGTCTTCTATGAAAAACAAGGTGAGAAAATGAATACAAACTATGCTCCCCTAAAATAGTTAAGAATTTGCTTCATTTATTGCTTTGTCTGGGTAAGTGATTGAGCAAGTCCCCAGCTCCTACATAAGAGTCTTTCCAGGAAAGGGATAGAGGGGGACCAGAAGAATGAACAGTGAGGGGGGCTCTGCCTCCCTTCCCTTCGAGCCATTTCACCAGGCTGGCCAAAGGGATGAGTCGTGGTGCTCATGAGCCTTCACAGAAGGGCTTGCCGTCCTCTATGAGAAACAGAACAGAGAACCTCATGAATGTGGGTCTTGTGACCAGAATATTGAAACCAGAAATTATTTGAATGAGTGAAGTTTGAATCTTTTGAAATAGATTGGTGATAAACAGGTTCTACAGTTTGAACAAGTATCCCCAAAAGTCCACATAGTCTTGATCTCTAGCCTGTGGCCCTATTGGGAAGTGGTAGAACCTTTAAGAGAGGAGATCTAATGAAAAGAAAGTAGGCCATCAGGGGGAATACTCTTTTTTTTTTTTTTTGGTGGTGCCGGGGATCAAACTCAGGGCCTTGTGCTTGCAAGGCAAGCACTCTAATCACTGAGCTAAATCCCCAGCCCCGCGAATACTCTTAAGGGGATACAGGACCCTGGCCTCTTTCATGCTTTCTCTCTTTTTGCTTCCTGCCTTCTGTGAAATAAACAGTTTCCTCAGCTCCTTGCCTCCCACCATGTGGCCTTTTCAGCACAGGCCTAACAGCAGCAGAACAATGACTATGTATTGAAAACTGTGGAGCCGTGAGCCAATAAACCTTCATGCTCTTTAAATTGATGAACTGGGGTATTTTATTACAGTAATGGAAATCTGACTAACACAAGAGATGTATTAGGTTCCTGTGGCTACTGTAATGAATTACCTTAAATCAGGTAACTTAACACACCTTTCTTCTCTCACAGGTCTAGGAAAGCAGCTTCCTGGGCCAGTGCTGAGATGCCAGCAGGGCCATGCTCAGTGTGGAGGCTCCAAGGTAGAATCCATTTGCTTTCCTCTCCCAGCTTCTAGGGCCTGGCAGCAAGTCTTTACTCAGGAAAGCTTCACTCTAATCTCTGCTTCTATGAACACACTGACTTCTTTTCTTTTGTATGTGTCAAACCTGTTTTCCTCTTTTTAAAAATTTTATGTTTCTATTTTTTAATGGGTTTGTGATACATAAAAATATTTCACTGTAGGGAATTGTTATCTACACATACAGCATCTCAGAGCAATCCAGGACAATCTCCTATTGCAAGATTTTTAATTCAATCCCATCTACAAATGCTTTTTTGCCATAAGAAGTAAGTGCAATAGACTTAATATTTGTGTCCTTCTAAAATTTATATTTAAATAATAGGATTTGTTGCATATAACCTGATGTTTTGATAGGCATACATATTGTGAAATGATTACTAGAGTCAAGCCAATTTACATGTCCATCATCTCACAGTTATAATTTGTGTGTGGGTGGTGAGAACACAAGATCTACACTTAGCATATTTCAAGTATAAAATATGTTATTATTGACTGTAGTTAACTGCTGTACATTAAATCTCTAGAACTTACTTATCCTACATAAGTTGAAATTTGCACCTTTATCTCTGCATTTCTCCCATCCCCATCTGCAGCCCCTTTGCAACAACTATTCCATTCTCTGCTTCTACCCATTTGATATTTTTACATTCTATATATAAGTAAGTTCATGAAGTGTTTGTCTTTCTGTGTCTGGCTTACTGAACTTAGCAGAATGTCCTTGAGATTCATTCAGGTCATTACAAATGGAAGGATTTCCTTCTCGTAAAAGGCTGAATAATATGCTGTTACATGGGAATATTCACGTTTTATCAACTCATCTATTGACAAGTGATTTCTATATCTTGACTATTGCAAATAGGGCTTCAGTGAACATGAAAGCACAAGTATCTCCTCCATATACTGATTTCATCTCCTATAACTTTGTAATATAATCTGAAATCAGGAAGTGTGGCAGTTCTAACCTTCTTTCACAAGACAGCTTTAGTTCTCCAGGGTCTTTATGGTTCTATACAAATTTTAGGATTGTGTTTTCTGTTTCTTTGAAAAATGCGACTATAAATTTGGTAGGAATTGGATTCAATTTCCAGATTGCCCTAAATTTTATGGACATTTTAATAATATTCGTCCAATCTGTGGACATTGCTATATGTCCATTTATTTATGTTTCTCCAATTTCTTTTACCAATATCTTACAGTTCTCAGAGTAACAAATTTTTCCACCCTTGGTTAAATTTTGTCTTAAATTTTTTGGATGCTGTTGTTAGGTGGGATTGTTTTCTTAATTTCTTTTTCAGATACCTCATTGTTGGTTAAAGAAATGCTACTGATTTTTGTATGTCAATTTTGTATCCTGCAACTTTACTGAATTCATTTGTTAGTTCTAACAGTTTTTATATCATCTAGGTTTTCTACCTGTAAGATCTACCACTTATTAAACAGAGATATTTTTACTTCTTTTATCTGGGCATCTTTAATTGATTTTTCTTGTCTAATCACTCTGGCTAGGACTTTCAGCACTCTATTGAATAACACTGAGAACGGGCATCCTGGCCTTGTACCAGATCTTATCAGAATAGCTTTCAGTAACACCAACCCCCTCATGGGTATGATGTTAGCTATGGACTATTCATAAGTGTTTTTATTTTACTGTGTTGTGGTAAATTCATTCTATACCTATTTTGTTAAGAATTTTTACCCTGACAGGTATTGAACTTTGTCAAATACTTTCTCTAGAGCCATCAAGATTATAATTTTTATTTCATTTTGTTAAAATGGTGTATCACATTGATTAATTTGCATATATTGAACAGATCTTGTTTCCTAGAAATAAATCCCACTTGGTCATGGTGTATAATTTTTTGATGTGTAGGTGAATTAGTATTATTTTTTTAGGTGTTTGGCTTTCTAGCATTAAGGATTTACTTCTATATTTATTAAAGACCTTGACAAGTCCTTTTTTGTGGTGTCCTTTTCTTTTTTTATTAGTGCATGTTTGCAGTACATGCATTTTACAATCATCTTGGGGATGTTGGTACATGTACATAATACGGCTTGTGAGCCTTCCAGTCTCATTAGTTTTTGGAGTTTAAGATTTGATATCCTCCTTTGAATGTCTGACAGAATTAATCATTGAGGATATTTTTAGGATCTGGGTTTTTCTTTGTCGGGAAGTTTTTGATTACCGATTCAACTTCCTTATTTGTTACTGACCACTCAGGCTTTCTATTTCTTCTTGATTCAGTCTTGGCAGGTTGTATCTTTTTCAGAATTTAATCATTTCTTCTACATTATCTAATTTTATGGCTCCTAATTATCAAAAAAATCCCTTATTAAATGGAATTAAATTTGGCCTAAACCTACCTCCATACACATTTTAAGTTCGACCTAACAGTTTCTCCCTACATACCATAGTGAACTATAACCTAAACTGATTTGTAGATAGACTGTAGACTAACATGACAGTATACTTTTGTAACAAAGACCCAAGTCTTAGTCAATCATAGCTACCAAACTTCCAGCCAATCAGATGCCAAAAGTTGCCAAAACAAGCAAGCAGATGCTGACTGCAGCCAATCAGGTTGTTTCTTTAGGTGACACCCTTTTCTCTAAATTATAAAGATAGCCCTGCACGTATGGTGTACTGGAACATTCTAAACCATTTTCACTCTGGACTGATATTTGATTTATAAATTTTTTTTCCTCATCTTCTATTAATTTTAATGTGTGTGACTTTTTCCTCTTAGCACTGCTATGGTACTTTTTATTTCTGAAGCATCCAGTGAATCTCTACTCTTTAATTCCTGATTTAGTCTAGGTAAGAATGTCTATTTTAGTGTTTTCAAAAAAAAAGCCACTCTCAGTTTTATTGATTTTTAAATTAGTTATTTAATTTAATTCTGCTATAGCTTATTATTTCCTTCCTTATGCTAATTTTGGTCTTCATTTGTTCTTTTCCTAACTCTCTGTGATATAAAGTTAGGTTATTTACTTTCTTTTTATTTAACAAAAACAACAATTTGTTTCTTTGTTTTTTAAGAATGTGTGTCTTTAAACTTTCCTCTTTCTACTTTTCTTGCTGAATCCCAAAAGTTTTGGTGTGCTGTATGTTTATTTATGTTTGTTTTGAGATATTTTAAAAATTCACTTTTGATTTCCTCTCTGAACCAATGGTTACCTAGAGCGTGTTGTTTAGCTTCCATGTATTTGTAATTTTCTCACTTTTACTCACTTTTAGTTCATTCTATTGTGTTCCAAAAATACACCTGAAATACTTTTGATCTTCTTAAATATACTAAGACTTGTTTTATTTTTTAATTTTTAATTTTTTTGGTTTTTTGAGACAGAGTCTCACTATATACTTCAGGCTGGCCTTGAACTCACTATGTAGTTCAAAATGGCCTCTAATTTTTGGTGATCCTCCTGCCTCACCATTCCAAGAGCTGGGATTACGGATGTGTGCTACAACACCTCCCTTCTTAGACTTGTTTCATGGTATATCATGTAGTCTGTCTTGGAGAATATTCCATATATAATTGAGAAGACTGTGTATTCTTCTGCTGTTGGGTAGAAGTTTCTAAATATGTGTATTAGGTCCATTTAGTCTGTATTGTTGTTCAAATCAGCTATTTCTTTATTGATTTTCTGTGTGGATGTTCTATCCATTATTGAAAGTGCAATATTGATGTTCCTACTATTACTGTATTGCTCTCAATTTCTCCTTTCAGATCTGTCAATATTTGCTTTATACATTAAGGTGTTTTGCTATTGGATGCATATATATTTAAACTGTTCTATCTTTCAATTTTTTAAATCACTACATAGTGATGTTCTTGTCTCTAGAGACATTTTTATTTAAAGTTTATTTTGTATGATATGAGTCTAATTACCCCTGCTTTTTTGTTTTTCATTACAATTTGCATGAAATATCTCTTCCTATCCTTTTACTTTCAGTCCATGTGTGTTTATGGTTTAGATATAAAATGTCCCCCCAAAGTCTCATGTTTTCAAAAGTGGGGCTTTTAGAAGGTGATTGGATCATGGGGAACTATATGCATCAGTGGATTAATCCATTAATGAGTTCATAGCTGAATGTGTTGTTAGGTTTTGGGGGTGTGTTGAAGGAAGTGGATCACTGAGGCCCTGCCTTTGGAGGCTATCTCTCTCACTCTAACTTCTGCTTGCTCTCTGCTTCTTAGATGCCAGGAAGTGAGGACCTGCTACAGTTTGTGTCTAGATGTCTCCACAAAGCCCCATGTGGTCATAGAGGGGGCTTTTTCAGAGGTGGCTGGATCTAGAGTGTGTGATGCTGGGATTAAGGGCATGTGATTACTAAATCAATCCACTGATTGGTTTGGCACCGCCCTAATCCTAGCAGCCTGGAAGGGATAGAAAGAGGTTTGCTTACACATTTTGCACCTTCCTTGCTTACCTTGCTGCCTTCTGCCTGTCTGCCATGCTGCCCTGCCTTGGACCCAGCTGAATGTGGAGTGAAACCTCTACAAATTGTGAGCCAAATAAACCTTCCTTCCCCTTAGGTATTTTGTCTCAGCAATGAGAGAAAAGTAACTAAGACAGGACCTTTTCTCCACTATAGCCATTAACTGAACCCTCTGAAACTATGTAGCAAAGTTAAGCTTCTCCTCCTTAAACTGTGGGTGTAAGGTAATTTTTCCAGCAACAGGAAAGTGACTAATACAGTGCATACTTGAATCTGAAGTCAGTCTCTTATAGAGAGAAAATCTTTGGATCCTATTTTTTAGTCCATTCAGCCACACTACACCTCTGATTAGGGTATTTATTCAATTTATATTGCAAACCTTTGATAGGTGAGGATTTGCTCCTACCATTTTGTTATTACTGTAGTTGTTTGTCTGTTTTGTAGTTGTTTTGTTTTGTTTCCCTCTTTCTTTCTTGCTGTCTTCATTATTTGAATTTTTTTTTGTAATAACATGCTTTGATTCTTTCTTTTTCAATCCTATCAGGTTTTTTTGTTGTTGTTGTACTATGAGGTTTGCATAAAATATATTGTAGTTGTAACCATCTAAGTTCATAATCTGACTTCAGTTTCCTGCAAAACTATACTTATTCTCCTTCCTGTACAGTTTGTATACCGATAGTCAGAATTTACTTCCTATTATACTGAGTAGGCATTAGTAAACTTTTGTGATTATACTCATTCTTAATATTTTTGTCTTTTAACTTTCATATTAGGATTAAAATTTATGTATACCATTACAGTATTAGATTATGCAGTATTTTACCATATATTTACCTTTATCTGTGAAATTTGTATTTTCTATGCTTTCCTACAGTTGTTTAACATATTTTCATTTCAATTTGAAGAACTCCTTTAAGGAATTCTTATAAGGCAGTTCCAGTGGTGATAAGCTTCCTCAGTTTTTGCTTGTCTGGGGAAAAATTTATCTTTCTTCCATTTATAAAGGATAATTCTGCCAGATAGAATTCCTCTGGCAGACTTTTTTTTCTTTCATAACTTTCAGAATTTATTATCCACTCTTTCATTGTCTGCAAGTTTTCTGCTGAGAAATCTGTTGGTAGTCTCAGGTAGATTCTTTTATATGGGACAATTTTCTTTTCTGTTACTGCTTTCATAATTCTCTTTATTCTTGACTTGACAATATGATTAAAATATGTCATGGTATATTCCTCTTTTGGATGATCCTTTTAGGAAATTTCTGAACTTCATGATTCTAGAAGTCAATGTCCCTCCCAAGATTTGGGAGGGAGCCAAATTTTCAGCCAATATTTATTTAAATATTTATTTTTTTGCCCCTTTCTTTCTTCTGCCTCTAAGAATTGCCTGAGTATACTGGTCTCTTGGCAATGTCTATTAAACTACATAGGTTCATTCACTCTTTTTCATTCTTTTTTCTCCTCTGCATGATTTCAAAGGATTTGTGTTCAAGTTCATTTTTTATTCTGCTTGATTGAGTGGGCTGATAAAATTTTCTGTATTTTTCATTTCAGTCTTTGTATTCTTCAGTTCCACCTAACCCTCATGTCCAGCTCCAGGCAAGCTCACAGAAGTTTCATGCAGAGAATAAGAGTACTGGAGAAGGAGGGTCAGTGAGTGAATGGGAAACAAATGTGCCACCTCAACATTTTGATTCACTTTTCTAAATGTATCTGCCATCTCTGATTCCTTTTTCTTCCTTCCCATATTCCATTTACCTTCTCAATTTTCTTATCTAGGATTTATTCAAAGCCTGAATTAGATAGTGTAAGAAATACCTGATACTGAAACAAACTCCAGAGTGGCTTCCACAATAAAATTTTCATTTTTCACTCATGCAAAATCCAATGTGACTGTTCCTACAAGGCAGGTGGTTATTTGTGTAGTTACTCAGGGATCTGAGCTTCTTCTATCTTGTGGCTTTACCATTTCCTAGGGTTTGAGGGTTCTTTGCTGGATTCTGTAGATTTAACTACTTAGAGGAGTGAGACACTGTGAGAAGGCACGTGGTTGCTTTTAGGCCAGATGTGTTGTGCATCTCGTGTGCCTGCATTCCATTGGTCAGAACATGGTCACATGGCCCCACCTAGTTGCAAAGCATTCTGGGATTCATAAGTGGTTTGGGCAAACACATAACAGTGTTTTTGCCACAGGGACTTTTAAAGCCATGTAATTGAGTGTCTTTTCCCATTTCCTGTGTTGCTTAATCCTTACTCCAGTGCCATCAGACAGGAACAGACTTGCCATCCTGGGGAAGAAGGTGGAAACACAGAAACCTTGAATGCAGGACTCAAACCTGGATGAAAAGCCTGGCCCCTCCACTTTGCTGCTGCATGCATGGGATGCCTTCCCTTGTGACCTGCTGTGAGTACTGGAGCAGCAGAGGACAGCCTTTTCCCAGGGGGAGACCCATGGGGAACATCTGGGGTCCATATGCTGTTGGCTTCCACGGGGGCTCTGAGTGCAATGGCAGGGTATTGGGCTTAATCTCTAGAATCCTGCAAGGTCTGCTTTTTGTCTCTAAGGGTCCTCCCTTCCGCTTGCATTCTCAGAGGGCTGGATTTGATGGACACAGCCTTCCTTGACAGCTGACGGGGAATTCTCAGTGGAGGACAGTTGATTTGGGAACGTTTTCTGCTGTCAGTCCCACAAAGCCCAAGTTTCCTGACCTATGGGGCATATGACAAACCCATCTGCTTTTTGCAGTTAGTCATCTGAGGGGCTTAATTCTGAAGAGACCGTCTAAAGTTAAATTGAGGTGGTGCACAGAAAAAGTGATATTTATTTGGCCCATTATCCCCAGGCCCAAGCAATACTGTTGCCAGGATATCTATGACACATTCGGCAAGAAATGCATCCTGCCCTCTCTCTGGAACGATCTCTACCCATTCCTCTGTCTTGGCATTTTACTTCTCATGAAAGTGATCCTGGCAAGGAAGTTGACCTCTACCATGTAGTCGCTTAATCCGTAACATGAAGAACAATATTAAAAGTTGATTAGATTAATAAGTGGTCCATCCATAATGGGTTGTTATGGGAAGCTAAAGTGTATTGTGTGCAGTTTTAACTTTCTACGGTTGAGATCAAGAATGACCACACCTCTAAACTTCCTTCCTCAGGTGTCCCTCAGGCACAGAGTCCCGATTTGGGTGGGTTGAGCATTGACCCTAGCAAGGGCTCTTGATGTTTGTTCACCCATTATTAAAGATCCCTTACAAATATCCGAGTAAATATTTATTGTAGTAACAGCATAGGAAAGCAATGAGACAAAAATTGCGCTTACTTTACCATTACAGAATACAGCCGTCAAGTATTTGGTGAGAGGGATAAGATCCGTGTTCTAGTTTCCTATTTCAGTGTTTCTGAACATTTTTTCATTCATGTTTGGTTCATCTGTACCACGGTGGAGAAGGAAGGGAGATTCTTTCAGGGAATTCTTTCAGATGTGAGAAATAGCATATGTGACTGGAAGTGGGCTAACCTCCTCACATAGCCAGACATCCTAGGGGTAGGGTGGCACCAAGGTTCATTAATTCCGTGGTACCTTATACTCCGTAGTCATCAGAAATGCCTCTCATAGCTACAGGGTGGCTACTGAAACCCTAGACATCACATGTTCACACAACTAAGACCAAAGGCTACAATAACTTTCCTCTTTGTGTCAGAAAAAAGACCTTTTTTAGAACTTCCAGCTGACTTCCACTTGCATCCCATTGTCCTCAACCAGGTCAGGTTTTATCCTTAATAAAATCACTGGCAAAGTGGGGTAAAATTATCATGATTGTTTTAAACCAGTGCCTCTCAAACTAGAGCATAAATCAGAATCTTGGGGAGGGCTGTTGAAAGACAGAACGCTGTGCTCCAGAGTAGATTAAGGATGAAGCCTGATAATTTGCATTTATGAGAAGTGGCCAAGTAGCTCTGCTGGGAATTGCATGTTGAAAACTACTGGTTTAGATCGATTTCCATTCATTTTCTGAGCTGGGCAAAAGTCACCTGCCTGAATATAGAGTCAAGATTTGGGAAACTGGGAAAAAGACATTAGAACAAAACTGTAGGAAAAAACTTATTAGTTAGATACCCAGCTTCATCCACAGTAGATTTTCCTACACTTTTCCTTACATTTTCTTTGATGCTGGATATTGAATTCAGGGCCTTGCACTTGCTGGGCAAGTGCTGTACCACCTAAGCTAAATCCCCAACCCCTCGTTCCATTTTCTGAGTACATACCAAGACTCTTCTGTCTTCTTTTAGAACAATTGTAGAGTATGTGATTATATTGAAGTATTTTCATGAATTCAATCCCTACAGCAAGTCTTTTTCCTCTGAGACTAACCTAAATCCAAAATCCATCTGTATGTACTCTTTCGATGATCTAGAACTTACATTATTTCAGTGTCTATTACCTTCTGACCTTCCCTGTAAAACATTAACGGTCTTCGTGTTTGTGCAAGCAGCCAGCTTTATTAGACCCATCTTAAGTTCTTCACAATCTGCCTCATCTCTTTCCAACCTCAATCCTTTTGTGTCATCAGCAAATTCTCCTGCACTGCCGATCACTTCATCCTCCAGGTCATTAACAAGTATATTGAGCTAAATCACCGGAACTGCTAACTTGAACATTAGGCCTTAGCAGCATCTGAAAGTTATCTCAAGGTTGGCAGTAGCCTTAGATCAGGGTGGCAGTTTCTTAGGTGAAAAATTAAAAATATAGAATCCTTATTCAATTCTATTATTTCCTGTACAGAGCTTGCAATAGGAGTCTGATTTATCATTTTTACTTGTATGATTGTATAGATTGTGGTTTATTTTTGTTTTGTCTTGGGTTTTGGGTTTCCTTGTTTTTCTTTTTATTTTTTGAAGTTGCATGTATCTTTGCCTAATCAAAGGCCACAAAATTTTACATTTAGATCTCTGGTACATATTGATTTAATTTTTATATGTAGTACAAGGATTGAAACAGAGTTAATTCTTTTGTATATGGATATTGTGTTAGTCACCTTTGCATTGCTGTGACAAATACCTGAGATAATGTCTTAGTAACTTCCTTGTTGCTGGGACAAAATACCCAACACAAGTTAGAGGAGGAAAGATTAATTTTAGTTCAGAATTTGTAGAGGTTTCTGTCCATAGTTGGATGGCTCTGAGACATGGCAGAGTGGCATGGCAGAGGAAAAACAGCCCATGGTATAGCAGGCAGGAGGCAGCAAACAGCAATCCTCCCTTTCCCTTTATATTCCATTCAGGCTTCAAGCCTATTGGTTGGTGCCACCCACACCCAGGATGAGGCTTCCATCTTCAGCAAGTCCACTTATTCTTAAAGATGCCTTACAAATATCTGAGTAAATATTTATTGTAATAACAGTATATGAAAGCAATCGGTCACCTCTCCAAAGCCCAACCTATGAGCATGTGAGGCTTTGGGGTGATATCTAGATACAAGCCATAATAGATACACAATTTTAAAAGGAGAAAAAATTATTTTCACTCACAGTCTGAGAGCCTTCAGTCCATAGTTCTTTGACTGTAGTTTTGGGACCTGTGGTGAAGCAGAACATCATACTAGGGAACTGCAGTAAAGCAAAGCTGCTCACCTGATGGTGATGGGGAAGCAGAAAGACAGAGACTAGGGGAAGGGCTGAGGTCCCGACTTACCTCCAAGGGCACCCCATGACCTTACCTCCTTCCACCGGGTCCCACCTCAAGTTTTCACCATCTGCCAATAGAGCCACAGGCTAGTAACTGAGCAGTTAGCATATGAGTCTTCGTGGGTTATTTCAGATCCAAATCATATTAGCTACCCAATTGTTCCATCTGCATTAATTACAAGCATTAGACTTCCTTGAGTTATGTTTATACTTCCATCAAAAATCAATTGAGCGTAACTGTGTAGGTCTATTTCTGGACTCTGTTTTTGTTTTTTTTTTTTCCTATTGATCTTATTGTCTATTTTGACACCAGTGTTACACTGATTTTAATTACTCTATTCTAAATTACTCTATTCAGTTCCACTAATGTGTTTATCTATCTTGAAGCAGTGCCATAGTATCTTAATTACTGTAGCTTTATACATGTTAAAATAAAATAATGTAAAATATTTGTTCCTATTTTCCAAGGTTTTTTTTTTTTTTTAGCACTCTTAACATTTCTATATGGGTATTAGAATAAACTTGTCAATTTCCACCAAAAATTTTTGTCAACATGGATTTTGATTGGAAATGTATTGTTTCTGCAGATGAGCTTGGGAGAAATTTTATAGCTATACAGAGTCATCTGACACATTATGTTGGTAAGTCATTTTTTATATCTTTCATTTCTTTCACCAGTGTTTTGCAGTTTTAAGTGTATAGGTCTGCACACATTGCTAAGTTTATCTTCAAAGTTTTCACATTTTTGTGCTATTGTAAATGGAATTTTAAAAATTTCAATTGCCAATTATTCATTTGTACTACATAGAAATAACTGATTTTTGCATATTTGTTTTATATCCTAAAATCTTTTTAAAGCCACTTATTAGTGCTGTCACTTTTTTTTTGTAGATTCAGTAAGATTTTTTTACATAGATGATATCTTAGTTACTTTTCTGATTGCTGAGACAAAATACCTGACAAGTTAAAGGAGGAAAGGTTTTTTTAGCTCAGTTTGTAGAGGTTTCAGTCCATAAGCAGCTGGCTCCAGGGCAGGGTGTAATGCCAGAGAAGAAACAGTCTCCTGCAGGGCAGGAAGGAAGTAGCCAGCAGTGAGCTTCTTTCCTTTTTATTTCATTCAGGCTACAAGTCTATTGGTTGGTGCCACCCACACCCTGGGTGGAACTTCCCATTATCCACACCCAGAACTATACTAAACCAATCAATCAGTGGACTAATTTAGTTATCATGCACCCTTAATCCATATTCATACGCCCTTAATCCATATTCATCCAGCCACCATATTCATCTAGCCACCTTTGAAAAGCCCTTAATCCATATTCATCCATCCAGCTTTGAAAAGCCTCACCTATGATTGCATGAGGCTTTGGAGGGACATCTGGATACAAGTCATAACAGATTGTATCAAGAATGAATAAAGATAATTTTACTGATTTTTAAATATGAATGATTTTTTTTTTCTTTACTTGCCTAGTCAGAAACTCCAGCACAATACTGAATAGAGTGTTGCGGATAAACATCCTAATCTTGTTCTTATTCTTCTTGGGAAACTATTCACTCCTTCATCATAAGAGTATGCTGTTAAGTACAGGTTTTTCATTGATAACATTTTCAAACAGAGCAAGCATTTTGTTTCTGAGTTTTCTGACTCTAGGAATTCCAATTTCAAGTATGTTAATTAGGCCACTTGATTTTTTTCCTTGTGTTTTATTTTTTTTAGTTTCCATTGCTATATTTTTGGGTTCATTCATACTTTCCTGTATAATGCCTAATGTACTCTAATTCCATGCAGTGTAACTTTCACCTCAGATGTTATAGTTCTCATAGAATTTCAATTTGATTCTTATATTTTCCATGTCTCTATTTTCCTCCAGTTTCTTGAACACATGGAACACAGATACAAACTGTTGTCTACTGATTCTATTACCTATGGGTAAGTTTTCTGGGTAAGTTTTAATTAATTGATTTTTCCTCTGATTATAAGTCATATTTTCCTGTTTCTTGCATGCTTAGTGTCTCAGACTGTTTTGTGTTGCTATAACAAACTACCTGAGATTGAGAACTTTATAAGGAAAAGAGGTTTATTTTGGTTCACATTTTTGGAAACTGAAAAGTTCAAATTTGGGTGGCCACATCTGGTAAGGGTCTCACGCTGTCATAACATGGCAGGTGATATCATATGGTGGGAATGCACTCAACAGTGCTGAGTGATGTGTGCACAGGAGGCCAAACATGTGGGTGTGACTTTTATAACAATACGCTTTCCTGGTAACTAATCCAGTCCCCTGATCCCTAAGTCACTCCTCAGACAGGCCCATTCCTATTTCTGTCTTTCACTTCTGGGCCAGGGGTGAATGGTTTAACTCACCACATACTCCTTATCATGATGTACCACCACAGGCCTAGAGCAACGGGACCAGCCAATTGGAGACTGAAGCTGTGAACCGAAACAAACCTTTTCTCTTTTTAGGTTGATTATCTCAGGTGTTGGTTATAGTGATGGAAAGTTGACTAACACAATTACCTTTGTTTTAAATTGTTCCAACTAGGAAGGCAAATCTAGTCCTTACTACTCCATTTTGGCAGCCCCATTTTTAGAACTTTTGCCTTGAATCAAAATTTACCAGGATCAGGTGTCTTTCTTTTAGGTGTTTTTTTCCCTAAATTAGCAATTATTCTACTAAATCAGCCAGAGTTTATTATGAAGAGCATCAACATTGAAGCTAAATAGGCTCAAGTTTGATATTGTGTCATTTTCATGGTTTGACCTACAAGTTACTTACCCTCGCTGAGCCTCAGTTTCCTCTTTTATATGAGGGAAATAATGATACTGTCATATTTAATTTTATGTGTCACCTTGGTTGAACTATAGTTTTCAGTTGTTTAGTCCAACTGTAGTCCAGACATTGCTGTGAAGGTAAATATAACTAAGACTTACTATTGACTGACTTAGGGAGAAGACATTTGATAATATGGGTGGGATTTATCCAGTCAGCTCAGGACTTAACAAAAACAGGTCTCCCAGAGAAGGAGGAATTCTGTCTCAGAACTGCCTCATCCTGCCTGATTTGTGTCCAGCTAGCTTGCCTTACAAATTTTGATCTAAGACAACAACCTGAGCTCTTGCCTGTCTCCGGCCTGCCAGCCAGCCCTTTGGATTTGCTACATGCCAGCCCCACAATCATGAGACCCAATTTCTTACATCTACCTCATAGATAGTTTTTGGTGAGACTTAAAATTGATAGTTGGTATAAAGCAGTTGACATTTACTAAGTCTTCAAGAAATCATATTTGCCATCATTATTCTATAAATAATTTTTACAAATATGTTGGCAGTTAGTCCAGTCATAAACCCAGAAGCTCCCAAGGAAAAGACCAAGCTCACTCTGCTCAGCCCTTTTCCCCTGTGCTGAAGGGAGATTGATGCATAGTAAGGGCTCAGTAAATAGTTTTTGAATAAACTAATGAGAGTAAATGAGGACCTTCAGGCTCTCATTAACTCCCAATTAAGAACTGAAGAGCTTCGCAGAATCCTTCTGGGGACAACATCTTAAACCAGGTGTGGACAAGTTAAATGGGAAGCAGCGTGTTCTCTGCACAGAGCAGGACAGTAGTAATTATCAGTTCTTTTCTTCTCTCAGTCCCCATCATGTAAAAATAAATATTAACTTAAAAAAGAAGTACAATGTGTGTGTGATTGCATTCATCACTTACAGAAGATTATGATGCACATGTTATAACAGACATGTCAGTTTTTGAAATGAAATGCCTTCTCCTAAGCTGTCAAGTTACATATTAAACACACCAACAAAGCAGGTTCAACAGAGGAGGCTGTCGGGAGCAAGTAACAGGTATTATTTTCCCCCAAACTTACAGTTTGGACCCTGACTTTCTGAATAGGGCTCCCCTTAAGTTCTCTCCCACTCTCTCTCCTCCCTTCACTAAGGCAGCCTCTGAGGATAGCAAAAACGAAAAATGAAAACCCGTGGGTCAGGCCCAGGACACTGAAGTTGAGGAACTCAAAGTAGTGGCAGGGTGAAGTTTGGCTGAAAGTGAAGGAAATGCCAAATCCTTAATTGTTATACTGAAAATCCACAAGACAGTCTATATATATCAGCCTGGATTTGTAAAGCGGGATCTCAAAACTTCTCAAAACTGTGGCTTCCCACTCTAAGCCCTAGAGAATTAAAAGAGTAAGAAAGGACTCTTTCTAACTAGAAGAACATCCTTTGGCTAAAAATATTTGAGTTTTTCTTTTTCCTGTAGTATTGTTTACACTATTGGCATTAATATGAAAACCTGGTATTTGGGGCAATGTTTTTTTACTATTAAGCATCTATACAGAGATTATGAAATGAGACTTTAAGTCAAAGATCTGCATTGACTTTCACTCTGTCAATCTATTTGCTCAAGTAGATGTATGTATTAATTCAGATATAGAAATAGTAACTTAAATAATGGATGAGCTCTCTTACCATTTTCTGTAGACAAAGGGATTCGAGCAACAGGAAGAAAGGCAATTGCATTCATTCTAGTAAATGTGTATAATTTATAACAAAGGGAAAGAAACAGAATAATAATGGGAAAATACTAGATATTTTAAATTATCCAGTGTTCTTTTTCTTCTCACAGTGGATTTAGGAAATTAAAGTGTGCACACCAAAGCATTTGAAGTTCTGAATCCTGAAGTACCCTGACATGCAACTATTTTAGTCACACAAAAATTTAAATTTTGCTTTGGAAGAGACAAGATAATAGGAATAAGAACACTTGTAATCTAAGGATGAATTTTAACATGGTGCTTTATGTACTCATTTAACCATCATGATTTGATTTGTGCTATGAGGCTGACACAAATAAACATTGAATGAGACATTTTAGAGTAAATTTATGATTGAGAGTTTTGGTAGGGAAGGAACTATATTGTACATCACTTAGCAAAAGTCTCTCTGACACTTTTTACTTTGTACTTTTATCGACTTTTTCTTGCCAGTTTTTATTTTCCATAGTTGAATCATTATGACTGTTGAAAAGAAAGCCAACATTCATGCAAAAACATAAACAAAGACTAGATTACTTTTAAAATTATGGACACCCCAGGAAACAGTAAAGTTAGCACACCTGGTATAAAACATACTTGGACTACTTTCACATTTAATGAAAAATATATTCCACTGAGCATTAACACTAAACAATATTACCTAGGAATTCACTAATGGTTTTGCAGCTTCCTAGGAGATTGAGGTTTTATTATTCCCACTAAAACAAAGCATTATAAGAAAATGCCTTAAAATCTGAACGAGTGGCCTTGAAGTCATGCCAAATTACTTTTCCCTCCAATTAGTGGAATGTCCTATCAAATGAAATTGTGAAAGTTTCAAGAATATCTACAGAGACATTACAAATTACATAGGCATTAAATCATTTAATAGAAGATGGATCTATAACAAGCCCAGGACGAGTCTCTGAAGACGACAAAATATTTATTGAAAGGGCTGATGGATCATGAAACATATCATAGGTTTTTAATATGTTCAGCGAATCATTAAGTTCTCACTTCACTGAGTGTGAATGGTCCAATTTCCTCTAGACTGAATTTAAGTTGTTCACAAAAACAGCTATTATACCACAGGAAGAAACAACTGCCATACAGACTGGTTTTCCCTTCCTTTCTCTGAAATTTCTCTGGAATTTCCTACTTCTGTTTTATACAAGAGATTTCTTTTCTTCATTCTTTTTCTAAGGCTTATTGGTTTGTATCATTTTGAACATGTATTTTTCTCTTGAAATATCAAATGAAAAAATTCTCAGCCTTATACTGTCTCATAAAGATTGTGCTATGATTAAAACCAGACCCGAACTGTAGATCTGCTTTCTTTTTCTCTCTTTTTTTTGAAACACAAACAAGAGCAATTTCAATAAAAACATTCCACTTCCCACCAGAGACGCTGGCAATGGTAATCCAGGTATTACACTATCTGCAAATATGCATTTAACACGCACGGCCTGCATGGAAGTGTTTAAGTAGCTTAACCTAAGATTTTCATATTAAGAGTGGAATGTAGTATCTTTGATTCCTTAAAACTCGAATTTTAAAGAAAGGTACCTTTCAAAATGGTCTTGGGGAGGACCTAGGACCACTAACAAGTTATTCTGTTAAATAATGAGCTAACCTACTCCTTCTTCTCAATCATTTGTTGAATTGGGTAGATAAATGGGAACAGTTGTTCATCATTGCATTGTTTATAATGGTGATGAAGTGAATGCAGCCCGCCTGTTCAGAGCAATAAAATATGTTGCAGAATGGGAGGTGGGCTAGTGGAGTGGTGAAGAGAGGAGATACTGGAGACAGGCTGCCTGGTTATGGACACTGTCCTGCCACTTACTGGTCACGTGATCTTAGATGAGTTATTTAAACCTCAGTTTTCTCATCGGTAATGTGGAGCTAATAATAAATAGCTAGCCCTTAAAGTTGAAGTGAAGCATGTATTTAGTTACTATTGTCCCTAGCACCCAGGAGAGTGCCTGGCACATAATGGACACTCAATAAATATGTGTTTGGTAAGTACAAAGAGACTGCAAGTGTGCCCAGCAAGTAGTTGGCACTCAGAGAGTAGCTATACTTGTGGTATATTCATACAATGGAATATTAAACACTAATTAAAAACTATGTATCAATATGTGAAGTAAAAATAAAGCAGAAATAAGATACGTATGAAAAAGTATATGTAAGGTGCTACATATTTCCTAAGAAAGTGACCAAACTAGGCACAAATATCCACATACATTTTCATGTGTACACATCCATACGCGCATGCACACAAACACACACGCGCACAGAAAAGATCATCTTCGGGAGCAGCTAGGCACACTGGTAGGCTCGGTTTCATCTGCACACCATTTGTGCTGTTTGAATTTTAAACACTTAGATTGGTTTTTGGAAAAGGAGGTTCTTTTTTTTCTTATTTTGGGGTTCTGAGAAGGGAACCCAGGGCCTTGTGCACGCGAGGCAATGCTCTACTGCCGAGCTACCTCGCCAGCCTGGGAAGCAGTTCTGAGTCGCAACTAGTGTGCCAGACGTTTACCGAGGGCGCTGCGGAGGAGGAAGCGAGCAGGACGGCCGCAGAGAAGCCGACTGGCGGTGGATTCCCCGCAAAGGCCTCAGTCCGCGCTCAGGAAGCCTGAGGCCGGGCGACCCGTCAGAGCTGTGCGGAGACACTCTGAAGGCCTGGGCCTTGGGCTGCCGACATGCCAGTCATGGACACAGGTCAGCCCCAAAGCGGGCCGAGATCCGCAGTTGGGAGTGCTTGCGTTACGACTGCAGGGACCTCGGGGTCATCGGCCCGCACCTGCCCCAGGTTCTTCCTGTCCTGCCAAAGGCGCAGGACGCTTCAAAGCTTGCTCATGGGGAGTTCGAGGCAGCGCTTTCTGGGGAAATGTATTTGTGCACACTAACTGTTTTACTGGGTCACCTACTGTTTATTACATATTAATAATTCATATTAATAATTCATGGAATTGGCCAGTAGAGAACAAGACGCTGAACTGTGCACCTTTCCTGGTTTAGACCTTATTAGTATTGAGAATTTTGGGTAGATTCTCAGGACAATCAAAAGTGCATAAATATACTATAGGGTAGTGCTCTAAAAATGGGATCCATGCTCTCCAGGGGTGCAAAACACACACACTGGTTCCTTCAGATAACAAAGAGATTTGTTATGGCAGGGAATTGATTTTATATATATTTATAAAACCTTCACTTTAAATGTATCAGGAATATTTTGCAGTTCATTCATTCTTAGTGAACTAGAATGCTGAAGTTAATTAGTTTTAATGAAGTAAATCTTCACAAAATCATTACATGGCATTGGCCCTTGACTGTTTGGCAGAATGGTATGCTGGATTGGATCTTGGAACAGAAAAAGAACGTTAATAGAAGAACTAGAGAAATACAAATAAAGCCTGTACTTTAGGTAGCAGTATGTACTGATGTTAATGTGTTAGTTTTAATAAATATACTACCGTTACGTAAGATGACATTAAAGGAATCTGGGTTACAGGTATATGACAATTCTCTGTTTCCTTTGCAATCTTTCTGTAAACCTAAAATTCTTTCAAAATAAAAAGTGCTTTGAAATCTATTTGAAATATAGCTGTTTTCCACCCATTATTGCTACCAATGAACACTGACTTGGTGTTCCTCTCCAATGGTACAGCTTAATTGGAAACGAAGAATTCAGAATATAAAAGCCAGCCTCTGGTTTTGTTTTAAAGTATAAAGTTGTGTGATTTCAGCCCAAAATTTAAAAACATCTTATGAAACATTTATATGTGTTTAGAAGTCACTCTTTCTCATCTAATAGCACCTTGTAGTATTGGAGAAAAGGCTGCCATAAAAATCAGTGAAGTAATTTATCTAAGACAATAACAAAAAATTGAAATGCTGTCTTTAGAAAAATCCTTTGGAAGACACAAACCACAAAGTATTAGTAAAAATCAGAAACTATGGTACAATTGCTGAATGAATTGTTGCTGGATGAACAAAATTCAAGATGTTTCCAATAGGATTCCTTAATTGAACTTCTAGATTCTGTTTCAGTAATGAAATACATGGATCTGGGGATACGGCTTACAGGGTAGAGCACTTGCCTGGAACATGTGAGGCTGCGGGTTTGATCCTCAGCACCACAAAAACAAAACAAACTAACCAACAGAGTGATGATAACGAAGTACATGAAGATGGGCGTTTATACAGCCTGCCAAAGAACAGACTTATTCAATATAGAGATATTCTCGATGGTAAATGATTTTTTTAGTTAAAAAGAACTGGGGGTTGGGAGTTTTTGGGATAAGTATAACCATTCACAGAGTAGCTGTCGGACAAAATTAAAAATGAAAAGATGCCCAGGAAAATGCACAGGCATCTCCCTCCTGTGACATCCAGGTATTGCATCAGTCATACAGCTAGAGCAAAAAAAAAAAAAAAAATTGAACCTGCAATACACAACATGTTACAGGACATCATCAATGTGTTTACTTGAAAGAAAAATAAAAATAGAATTTTAAAGAGACTGGGAATGACAGTGAAAATCTGTTGTGCCCTTAGAGGGTGATAAGTCATCTGATGGCAAAGTGCTTTAAAACATTATTCGACTTGAGATATTCATTATTGCTTTATAAAATCTAATGTTTAATGTTCCCGATTTGCTGACTTTTTCTATGGCCAATATACCACCCAGCAGATATTTTAAAAACATCTTTATCTGTCCATTTGGGATAAAGGTGAAGAGAAAACAATGTTAAAATAAATGAGAAAATAATCATTTTAGGAAGAAAGTCACTCTATGGAAGAGTATTTTGGAAATGGATATCTGGAACTATTTCAAATATATATGGTTTTCATGTTTTAAGAGTAAGGCAAAAATTCGTATCTATACATAAAAATACTAGCAAAAGAATTTTCTAACATGTCCCAATCTTTCCAAATGAAGAATTTTATCATGTTTTGAACATGTTTGTAAGCAATATTTTAATTCATCTCTCCTGATTAGTTTGCACCAACAACCTTTTGACATCCAGAAATATGGAAATTTATTAGCCCATAAAATACTTTGGCACAATTATGGATCTGGATGGAATTTAAAAATCAGTGTCATAATTTAGTAGGGAATAATTTTAAAAATCACTTCTCATACTAGAATCCACATATCTTTTTGAAGCGTATTTTCATCTATTATAACTACTAAAGTCCAGTGAACTCAAAATCAATACAAAAAAGTTTTATCTTGTTATACCATAAAATATTAAACCAAAATGATCACTAATCAAATTCTTAAAACCTTATTTCAACTTTGTTTCTTCAAAAGCATTTATTGTTCATCGTTTATGTTGATCGTATGTTAATATTTAACATGTTACTGCAGCGTGGAGCATAAAATACATACAGGTATTAAATATTAGATATTTTTAGAGTAAATATACTGGAGACACATGCTCAAAAATTTTTCCTGATGGGGGACATTAATAGGGGATCTTTTACAGAGGCAAGCCAATCAGAAGCAACAAAGAAAATGGGTTAGTTGATCCTTTATAAAGTCTCCCAGAAGAGAAATGATCCCTTGCAATACATATAACATCCCACAATCCTGAAGGATGCATTAATTCTCTACTGGCAAGCAAGCAACATTGGAACGCTTCTGACATATACCTTTTTAGGGCTTTTCACCAAAATTGTCTTTGGCTAAGAGTCACCCTCCTGCATCTGATCCCCGGTGACTCTGGTTCAGCAGGATGAGGGTAAACCCAACAGTCTGGATTTTTAACAAGCGCATGGACTGTTGAGAAGTAACTCCTCACTTTAGTGAGCTGATGTGATCTCACCCAAATAGTAGCTCACCACCAGTCAGAGCCTGCACTGGAAACCTTCCCCGCTCCATCTTTCCCCTGCCCAGTGCCCTCCTTTGGGGATGTCCTGGTTAGATAAGTGCTGACTGAAGGAAAGCAACTAAGGAGCTCTGATTTCAGTGCTTCACCTAGAAATCACTCTTCACTTGCAAAAATCCCTTCAAATGTCCTGGTGAGAGTGAGAGTGATGGAGCTATCACTTCATAGAACTAAAGACAAAAGGTTATTGTGGGTTTGTTATTGTTGCCATGTTGCTAGGAGAACCTCTGCAATGGAATTTGTCACTCAACATGAGCGGTCCTCTTCCTGTACAACCTGCCATGCACAAGAGATGCAACTGTGCACAAGGGGAGTAAGGCCTGCATTGCAAGGCCAAGGCAAGAGCCCCAAATGGAAGGGAAGAGCTTCTCCCAGACCTTGTGGAACTGGAGACAAGGCACGAAAGTCTCGAATTCACACTAAGGTTCTTGCAACTTTAAGAAATTAGCATATATTAAAACTTCAAATATTATTCTGTTTTTCCTTTTGTGGTTCCCAAGCCTGTGCATTTCTCCATGAAAAGAACTACACCAAGTAACACCAAGATGGGCTGAAATGTGTATGAGCATACAGTAGAACCTTGGTTCGCAAGCATAATTCATTCCAGAAACATGCTTGTAATCCAAAGCACTTGGATAGCAAAGCAAATTTCCCCACCAGAAATAATGGAAACTCACATGACTCGTTCCACAACCCAAAAATATTAATATAAAAATGACTACAATACTGTAATACAAAATAATAGAGAACATACAAAATAAAAAGAAAAATAAGCAGATTAACTTGCACTTAGCTTTGAAAACCTTCATGGCTAGTGTGAGGGAGAAAAGAGAGAGGAGGATTATCATGTAGGACGACTTTCATAACAACAGTGGAATCACTGATATCTATTGAGTCAATGGAATCTTTTTCTTTTTGTGCAATTTGAACAAGGAACTTATCCAGTGACACTTGCTTTTGCCTTCTTTTGAGGATTTCACAAAAATGTGACATTGCATTTTTGTTAAACAGATTCATCACTTGCCCTGCTACAGCCTTATTCAGGGGGTGCTTTTCTAGAGTGGTTACCTCATTTGAAGTGAGGCATTCTTCTACCTTTTTCCCCTCCTCCTCTGCAGATGAGAGCTCTCCTCCATCATCTCTTGCTATTGGGAGACAATCACCTACAATCCCACAGCAAGGAAAAGAGAGACAGCAAGAGAGAGAGGAACCATTGGCTCAATTGTGATCATGTGACATCACATACTACTTGTATTGCAAGACACCATTCATTTATCAAGTTAAAATTTATTAGAAATGTTTGCTTGTCTTGTGGAATGCTCACAGAACAAATTACTCGCAATCAAAGGTTTCACTGTATTTCAATGGGAAGAGGCAATGAGCGGGTCTCAAGTTCGATTTGCTGACTTTGGGACCATTGAAGTACAGTAATGGTGGGAGAGTGTGATATGTGCTCAACATCTACTTGATCAGATCCTCCAAAACAGGCAATGAGGCTGACAGGGGTCCCAGATGTGCAGGCCAGTGTGCACGTGTGTGGGGACTCTGCGCTGGATCATATGCTGAAGCGCAGCGCACACACATCCACTCTGCTAAACACCACAATTCACATCACCAACATTTTGCTTTGTTATTTACATCCTAGAAAATATGCCTTCGAGGGGAATGTATGCATACATGGAAATATATTTTCAGAATGAAAGAAAACAGGAAGAGTAAAAGAAGATTTGACTTACCATTTAACATTTTCAAAACATTTGAAAATTGCCAGTGGGGAAACTGTAGCTCTTGCTTAGAGAATCTGACACATTCTAATGCAAAAATATTCCTCCATTTAGGAGTGTGTGTGTGTGTGTGTGTGTGTGTGTGCGCGCGCGTGCGTGCGCATGTATCGTAGGGGTTTGTTACTTTATAAAAGCCCCCAAAGCTGAGTATGGGTTTCGTTTCTAGAGTCTTTCTGTTGAGCACTAATGTGATGCAGTTTCTTCTGGGATCGAGGGCTCCCGTCATGTGCCCCCACACCTGCTACTCAATTCTGAGCAGGAAACCAGACGTGGGAGCGGGTATGATGTTTGCAATGGAAGATCTACCCACGGGCAAAAATGGGAAAACAAAATGTGGCCAGGAAGGATTCCAGAGCAGTTAGAATTATGGGAAAATCAATTTCACACGCTGGCCAGGCCCTTGGGACTAAGCCCTGCTCAGCCTAAGGCCACAGAGCACTCCCCGGTCAGGCTGCCGCCTGCCCTGCTGGGTTAGCCTTGCTCTGGCTGGAAAGCCGGGAGCGGGTGGAGGACCTCTGCAGCAGGACTCGGCCTTCCCTCCATGGGAATCCACTCACAGGAGGGTCTGCTATCACTCATTTACACTAACTGTCCTCAACCACTTCTGGGGCGTGGCTGTCACAGAAAATGACAGTGTTTGTATGGTCACAAGGAGTGTAGCTCAAGGGAGGAGACAGTGGGGATGGGACAATGGAGGAGCCTCTAAATCCCACTCAGCTGCCCGAGGACTGGGGGGACCGATTCGTCAATACACCTGTTCACCCAGTTTGTGTGGAGGTGGGGAAGCTCTGGTCCGCTCTGCAGCACCATCTCTAATGAAACTTTTGTCCATCACCAGTAAAGGCTTGAGGACCTTCTCAGGGGATTTCAGACAGGAGAGAAGGACCTAATGCTTTCCAAGAATTACTTTAATTTTTCTTCTGTGGCTGCTCCTAATGTGCTGCGGCTGACCAAGCTACATCAGGCAGTTGCTCTGGAAGATATCTGCTGTGACCCCCATAGGATTTGGATGCAGGCCTATCCCAGGCGACTCTGTCCCGCAGCCTCTCTGGATAACTATATTCCTCTGTGCACCCTTCAGTCAGGTCCAGGTCCGGGAGGGGCCCTTTCCACACCCATGACCAAATACGAAGTCTGACATTGCACCTGCCTCCCCTTTTGCCTTTATAAGCAACCTCCTCATACCTTAGCAAGTTCAGCCCAGTCATTGTTCCCTTTCATGTTGCAGTATGAGTCCTAATAAAGCCTCTTCCAGATGGCATATTTTTGCCTATTTATGATGTCTGAATCAAGTACAGCATGCTGAGCTGGTACACTAAGAGCTGGTAACACCAGAGGAAGCTGCTAATACTGAAGGCAGCTGGCAGAAGAGAATGACAGAGAGAAACAAAAAATTTCCAAGGCCCACCATCTCCTATAACTAAAAGGGGTTCAAAGCCTGCTGGTAGCTTCTACCTCTGAGTAGCCTGGAGGGCTGCTCACCCTGAGAGTTGACAGTGACTGGCATTTAAAGCCTGGGGGTGTTAACATGGAAAAAGCTACACTTTGTCAATTTGTGATTTCTATATGAATTGAGCAAGAATTCTCAGCTGATTGGTAATGTCTTGGAAGTATACCTGGGACCGCTTCCCCCAAAGGGCCCTGCAAAAGAAGGGGGATGATGACAGTCATCAGCAGGCTCAAGAATCAGCCGATGTCTGCTTTCCATCTGACATGTGGCTAAGAATCCAAGTTAGTCTGTGACAGTCTGATGTCATGTTGCTGGGTTGTGTCATGTTGTGCAGTCTGTTACCATATGTCCCTATCATGGGGAAAGCAGAAGAAGTACAGTGCAAGGCCAGATGAGGAGGAGGAGGTAGAAAGGGAGAGGAGGAGGAAGAGGGAGAGAAGGAGTGGGAAGAAAGGAAGAAGGAAGAGAAGGAGAAAAAGGAGGAAAAGAAGGATGTAGGGAAGAAGAGGAGGGAAGGAGTGTAGTCCTGCTGGGAGCCTGAAAATCCCAGGCTGATGCCGTATGTGCAAGAGAGCACTCCAAGTACCTGCCCCGTGCTGGGGAAGAGCAAAACAGTTTCCAGAGCCTTCAGTATCCACAGGTCCCTTTTCTACAAAGAGACAGAGTCTCCAGCAGAACCAGTGTGTGGCCTTGCCCAGACCAAAACTGGAGCTTGAGAAGAAGCTGCTGGAGCAGATCATGGCTACCTACTGGGGCTGTCCTCAGCCTGCTTCGATGGAACTATGCCACAGAGGAGGAGCAGTTAGCCGTGGTGGGACAAAGCTTTGTTTTGATCACGAGAAAGTGAAGGAATATTGGTGGGCCAATGTGCAGAGGGAAAGAGAACACAATACACAATGAGGAGGGTGTTCTCTCATATCCCTGCACGTTGTTTGGGAAAGATGATGCAATTTCATTTACATATTGAAAGTTATTGCTCCCTTGCTAGCAACCTATGCAATTTAGAGCATTTCGGATTGTTGTGGTTTAGATCTCCAGAGGCCTCCTGCGTTCAGAGGTGAAGCTTTGGGAAGATGATTGGAGCATGAGGGCGCTGCGCTCATCAGCGGGTGAATCCACGCATGAGTTCAGAGCTAAATGTGTTATTAGGAGGTGGGACCTGGTCGGAAGAGGTGGGTCCCTGGCGGTGTAATCTGGAAGGGTGCATCTCCCTTCTCTCTCTGCTTCCTGGCCACCATGACATGGCCAGATTTCTGCCACAGCAAGCCCTTCCACCATTCAGTGTCTAGGTTTGAGCTTGCCAATCACAGACCGAAACTTCCGCAGCTCTGAGCCAAAATAAACGTCTCTCCTTTAAGTTGCAGGTTCCAGGTATTCTGTCTCAGAGCTGAGAACGTGACTAAGGCACACGCACATTGCTAAAAGACGTAGCAATCAGTGTTTTTACTTAAGATTGTTTAGGTAACTTCAAAGCAAGATGCCAGACTAAGCAACAAAGTTTGTTCTTGTTTCTAAAGTTTTATCAGTGTGAATTATGTTTCAATACACTATTTTTCTTCTGTCTTAGCCTTGAGTCTCCACACAATGGTGCACTAATTTGTCATCAGTACCGTGTCGTGGTTGGAAATATATAACCCAAACCCAAAAACTTCTTATGGAAAATGATGAATAAACCTGCTGTAAATAGGGAGGGAGGGAGGAGAGGGGAGGGGCGGGGGAGAGGGGGAGAACCAAGATGCACCATGTATAGGTACAGAATAAATGTAATGAATGTGACCATTGTATGTAGAATGTACCAATACATGTCCTTGGTTTAAAAAAAAAAAAAGAATTCTAAGTTCCTCAGAAATATTCTTTCTTTCCTGTCCAGCTCACCGTTTTGGACAATAGATGATTTTTCTCACCCTCTTTCTCCCCTTTCATGTGAGTAAGCTTTCCATCACTGTGACAAAATACCTGAAAAAACACCTTCAAAGAAG
This sequence comes from Hystrix cristata, assembly GCA_004026905.1. Classification (NCBI taxonomy): domain Eukaryota; kingdom Metazoa; phylum Chordata; class Mammalia; order Rodentia; family Hystricidae; genus Hystrix; species Hystrix cristata. The sequence continues at coordinate 6,084 of PVJO010008622.1, read as the reverse complement.
TAAGATTAATTTCTGGCTCATGGAAAACCTTCAGAGGTTTCAGTCCATGGTCACCTGGCTGCATTGCTTGTAGGCCTGTGGCAAGGCAGAAACGTCGCACAGGAGGGTGCAGCAGAGGAAAGCTGTTCGCCTCATTGTGAAGTGGGCGGGAGCAGACACAAGTTGTAGCCCCCAAAGACAAATCCCAAGGTCCCACTCCCATCAGCTAGGTTCCACCTCCTATGTTTCCATCATGGCCCAATAAAATTATGAAGCCATCGGTGGATTAATTCATCAATGAGATCAGAACCCTCAGGATCTAATCACTTTCCAAAATTCCCACCTCTGAACACTGCTCCATTGAGGACCAAGCCTTCAACATGTGACCCTTTGGTGGGACACTCCAGATCCAATCATCTTTAAGAAAAATTCAAGTTTCTTGCCCTTGGCTCAAGATCCCAAGACCAGTGAGAGCATATCAGAGTCGATCTGCAACTGAACCGGGATGGCCAGAAAGATCTGGGAATGGAAACTGGGTTAGAAGCGGATCCCAAGCGGATTGGTGACACTGGGACATTGGCGCCAGGGACCATGGCTGTACCATAGGTGAAGAAGAGCCAAGAGGTGTTGGATCAGACAAACACAGCAAGCCTGCCAAAGCAAGCCTATTTAGGAAGCCAGAAATGAGAGACACAGCTAAAAACCAACACGGAGTGTGGGAGCCAGGAATAAGCGGAGGCTGAGGAGAGGTCCTGGGCACCTGTGTGAGTGGAGCTTGGCACTGGGCCTGCGTCTCTCGCAGACTTCTTCTCGCAGAGCTGTGGAGCTGGGACCGTCAGGGGCCACAGGCAGTCCCCGTAGCTTGCAGCAAGGAAGCAACACGAGCAGCTGACCGCAGCCAAAAGGGAACACTGCTGCCCTCATCTCTTTACACTTGGAGAGGTTCTTAGTCATTACTCACCACATCTTTGCCCTCATGTGGTTCCAGGAATTGACAACAGCAAAACTCATGTATTCCAGAAAGTACAAAGCTCTAGCTAGCCATATAGAAGATGAATCTCATGTAGGAAGAGGAACTACTGTTTCTCCACATGGTGACGGGATAGCTAGTGTGCAGTGTAGAGGTGAAATTTGAGGAGGACATGAAAACACCCATCGTGTTCAGAAGAGGAGAGTTAGAAAGTTACATGCAAAGGTACCAGGAGCTACGTGAGAGACAGACTTCCCTGCCTTTCCCGACCATGGTGCTCAGGGCAATGACGGTCTTGATAAGACTCCCTGGGAGAAAGATTTTCTTGCCACTGAAGGTCACTGGTGCTGGGTGTCAGTCACCTCTAGACTTGCCTGGAGGCCCTGGGGACTAAGCCAGGGGCCTGAGATGGCCACTGTCCTCTCATATTTAGAAGTCACCCAAAATACAGAGCTGAAGAGCTCATTTTGAATCAACAAGGAAGAAAGAAACAGAAACGAAGCATGATGTGGTGGAATTTGGATCAATCTATAATATCCACTGCACACACCCTGTGGGGCCCAGCTGCATCCCACACTCTGGAATGCCAGGAGGGTAACTGATGCCTCCAGCCAACAAGGAGCACCCAGGGCACGGGGAGAAGAACGGAGGCAGAACTCCACTTGTTATGATCAACAAACCGCCAACCCACAAGGTGTGAAACGGGAAGTTAATCCTCAGATCTATGTCCCTTTGGTGCAGTTAGTGGGTCCCATGCTTTCTCAGTCATGGTGACTTTCCTAGTCACTCTTAGATATTAGAAATGTCCCAGTTACTTAAATCTCAAAGTACCAGCTCATTTCAGTAATTAGCAAGTTAACTCCTACATAATCATCAAAAGCTTCATGGTTTTTTTAGAGGTAAAACTCCTGTCCCCTCCCACTTTCCTTTGCCGTGACCTTGAGCTAATGACCATAGTAGCAAGGTGCCCACCTCCTGTGCTTTCAGACTCTTTCACTGTTGGGTAGGAGAAAAGGAGGAGAAGGAGAAAGTAGAGAAGAACGGGGGTAGAGGAGGAAGAGGAAGAGGGGGAAAAGGAAGAGGAGGAGGAGGAAGTAGAGGGAGAGGAGGAGGAAAAGGAGAGATTAGAAAGCGAGGAGGAGTAGGAGAAGTAGCCATTGACCAAGCCCTGCTGAGGGGTCTGGCGTCATGGGACGGTGGTCCCGGGTCCTTCCTTTGGTCTGCTGGTGGCGGCATGCCAGAGATAGCATGTACTGGCTCACGAGAGTCAATTGATTATGTATAGCCATTACTATAAGTGAAACTCTATAACGTTATAGATTATATTTTTAGAAAGGTAGTTATATTTAACGTTTGTCACATTCAATTTATTTTATTAGATTTTATTATTATCTATGTTTCTTCCCTTAGTTCCTTCTATCATGTCGCTAAGATTCAAGTACTAAGTAATGGTGAACATCAGTAGCTTGAATTGGCCGTGGTGGGAGTATTTACACCAGAGGAATTGGCAGGTGGTGTTGGTAAGCATTTAGCAGCACAGCACTGACTGTGCTCATCTCCACATATGCTTATCCAGAGAAGTGCCGGCGTCTATCAAGGAGCTGGACTTGAGGACATTCAGGTCCCTGTCAGTCTAAGATCCAGGATTCCGTGGTACTTATTGTTACTCTCTCTGGATAAGCTGCTGAGGTGAATTAGGCCAGAAGAATGAGCATTGGGGAATTTCTCCAGTCTCCACATTCCTAACCTGGATCTCATTTGGGTGTAATTTAGCCGTTTGATGAGTCGTGCACAGGATTTTTCCCTGTAATGTCTCAGATTTAGATTCCGATGTGGCAACTCAGGCCATAGACAGAATTATTTATCATTCATCTGGTTTTTATTTAATACTAAGTGTTCTTATAATATTTGCCTCTGTCTAAATGCTATCAAAGTACCCCAGTCTATTGACATTTTTACTGACTCTTCCCATGCAGCAATTTATATTTTGTAGCGAGCAAAAGAAGGTCGGGGGCAAGGTTCAGAGGATGGGTTTGGGATCTCACATCGATTCTTGAAACAATGGAAGCATTATTTATCCAGATTTTAAGAAGGGTCTTTGTTTTATCTTCATAAATCAATTTTTCCGAAGAGGCAAGAACAGAAGAAAGAAACAGAAAAATCACAGGGAAAAAATATAAGATTCGACTAACTGCTGTATGATCTTTGAAAAGATCACAGAGAAGATGAAAAAGTTACTTTTTTCTGCTTTGATGCTTTCTTTTAAAGATAGACCTTCTAAAAATGTTTACCACACATTTAGAAATCCCTACTGAATCACTCATAATAATTTTACGCACTGCTCATGCTGAAAAAAAATCTGTTAGCCATATTAATGTCTTGGGGACACATTTTACCAACAGCTGTAATTTTTACCAAAAAAAAAAAAAAATACACCTTGGAAGTCATTTCGCCCACATTTCCCAGATAGTGAGACTGATGCTAAAATCACTGTCTCCAAAGTATTCCCAGTTAATTTACAACTCTTCTCTTTTTTCTACCCAAAATGCCATTTCTCCTCTTGTTCACATAATCATCTCAATTCTTCAAGATTCTATACAATTTTTCCATAATTACTCCCACTTTAGTGATGTATTGCTTTTATGGATATAACTTTCTACACCAGTCAGTTAGCACCTAATTTTATTTCTGCTGCTACCCATACTGTTAGTAAATTCTACTGTCTGTAGTTTTATTTTGGTGATTAGATCATAGGATGTATAGACCTCTTTGGACTTTTGGGAAGCTGGGGATAAGATTATATCTAAAACTTTTGTGTATATATCTATGCGCTTTTTTAAGAGCAAACATTTTTATTGCTCATGAGTTCCTCGAAGGGGGGGTGTGGCCCCAAGAATTTAATCCCCTGGAAGAAAGTGACTATAAGATATAGGTTATTATATTTCCCAAATGTCTTTAACAACTCAGCTAAGTAATTAAATGAGCATGAGATAGATGTTTACACTCATTTGTTATCAATTAATCTCTTATTTTCTAAACTATGGAAGACAAAAAATAATCTCACAGTTATGAACATATACAAAGGTAATAGTTGTTTAAAAATTTTGAAAAATTTAAAACAATACTTTATAGCTGTGATAGCTCACCTCGAGACATACTATATGGGAATTTTGCATTTCAGAATCCCCTGATATTTTAATTACCTCTTCTGAATCTTCTTCCATGGAAGCAGGACATAGAAAATGTTTCCCTTTACGCCAACTTCAGCTGCATTTATATCCAATACCACCTCTCACCTAACAGCTAATCAGTGAGAACAGCTTTATCACCTGGGTGTTACTCTCCACTCCTTGATGGTTTCTGTTTCCTGCTTATAACTTTCTCCAGCACTGTTGCTATTATAATTCACAAGGATTTCACCATTCTTGGAGATGCTCCTCTGACAGTCTGGACTCTCGTTTTCTGGACCTTCACTCTTCAGAAGACCTTGTCCTCTACTCTGCTCTGACCACCAATTCCCATGGCCACGCCTGGGCCTCGTCTTTCCTACTCACAAATGTCTTTCTGTTGCAGGCAGAGTAACGGGTCTTCAGAGATGTTTACGCCCTAACCCTGAGAGTCCGAATACATTACATTACCTGGGGAAGAGGGCTCGAGGTTGCAGGTGGAATTAAGGATATCAGTCATCTGGTCTTAAATAAGGAGAGCACCTTGGATCATCCAGGTGGGCTCAGTGTAATCACAAAGGTCTTAAATTTGAAAGACAGAAACACAAGAGACCAGAATGACGCTCTGTGAGAAAAATGCCACCTGCTATTGTTGGCTTTGAAGATGCAGGAGGAGGGCAACGGACTGAGTGATGTAGTTGGTGTCTACATGTTAGAAAGGACTAGGAAATGGATTCTCCCTCAGAGCCTGCAGAAGGGAGCACAGGTGTCTTAGTTACACTCTCTTCACTGAGACACAATACCCAACACCCACCATGCGAAGGAGGAAAGGTTTATTTCAACTCACAGTTTGTAGAGGTTTCAGTCTACAGCAGGCTGGCGCCAAGGCAGGAAGGCATGTCAGAGCGGGAGGGAAGCTGCTGGTGGTGTGGCAGACAGGAAGCAGAGAGAGTGAACCGAGGGGGGCGGGGGGCCAGAGAGGGAGATACACCCTTCCAGGCCACGCCCCCGGACCCGCCTCCTCCATCAGTGGAGGAGTCCACTGAGAAGTATCATGCCCCCATAATCCAGTCACCTCCCCAAAGCCTCCCTAGAAGCCATGAGGCTTCATGGGGCCGTCCAGACATAAAACATAACAAGAGCCCTGCGAGTTGGCCAGTTGCTTGATTTTAACCCAGCGAGATCTAGTTCAGAATTCTGGCATCTAGAACAGTAAAATAATATATTTGTGTACATTAATAATTTGTGTATATTAATACACCTTCCCTCCATAAGCAGGTGAGGTCAAAGTTGCCGCCACCCTTTCTCTCTCCCCTCTCCTCTCTTTGCAATTCACTTCCTCGAGTACATAGCTCCAATGACTTTCTGACCCCATGAAAACCTACAATGAATCAATCCCATAACTTTTCCACTATCCCTTATTCTGCTCACATCTACTTCTCACTTACCCAGCCCAGATTCCGAGCCCTAGCGCGAGACTCACTCCCTTGCAACCCTCAGTCGGGTGGTCTTAACTCCTGTGTCCCCTTCTCCCTTTATCATATTCTTGGGATTAAAAAAAAGTCGCAACTCCACTTAAATTCACCCCTTCACCTATTTTCTACTTGAACCTGTTAGCGGAACATGGACAGGGAAAACAACACAGCCAATCTGATTGGCCTCATGTGAGGTTTGTGATGTTAATATCAAGCAGGGTACTAACACACCTGGAGATCCCTGCTAGAATTCCATTATGGTCCCTTCATTCTCTCACTGTCCTGGGGAATTCATCAGAACCTCTCTTCTTTCTGGAAACACCCCAATTCTCTTTCTCCCTCTCCACTGTCTGCTTATTTTGGGTGTATATGACCTTATTCCCTATTCCACTGAGAAAAGAGATGATCAGAAGAGGAATTCTTCAATTCTCCACCACCTCATCTACCCACCCAGTCACCTACGCTGCTGCCTCTTGTAACTGTGAGCCATCTT
>PVJO010008621.1:0-74126 GCA_004026905.1 Hystrix cristata | reverse complement strand
TTTCCAGAAGGGGACTTGACTGTTGTAGTCGCAGAAGGAGCTCAGGGCCTTGCTATGATCAGGGATTGCTGCTATTTGCTTTGGGGGAGCTCTGGTCTTCATCTCTACTGTGAGCATCGTATCCTGATTCCAGTATAGATTTCTTCAGCCTTTTAGCACAGACACGAATGTACATGGGACATTACTGTGGGCTCCCAGCGCTTGACTGGATCTTTCTGGTCTCCAGTGCATAGATAGGCATTCTGCACTCTTCCTGCATCTGGCTTGTGTGTGTAAATGTTTTTTTTCTGTTTTATTTTTTGTTTTTTTATTTTGTATGTGTGTGTAAATGTTGAAACTTTTAATTTTCCTGTATTAAATCTGCTCTCTTGCAAACGATTGACTCTAGAACAGTAACTAAGTCATATAAAGGAAGGTGCAAGGGGGGAAAATGTATTTGGAGGGTGAAATGGGAAGTACCTAGCACATTGATCTATAAGATTTTAATGGCTGCATGTATCCCATTATACTTACAAATATAATGACAAATCCTACACTGACAAGGTATTAATTAGGGTTCCCCAGAGAGATAGAATCAATGGGATATATAGATGTACAGTATACATAAGAGGAGATTTTAAGTTATTTAATTATTTGTGGTGCTAGAGATTGAACCCAAGGCCTTATACATGGGCTAGACAAGTACTGTACTACTGAGCTATGTCTTCATCCATTTTTATCCTTTATTTTGAGATGAGGGTCTTGCTAAGTTGCCCAGGCTGGCCTTGAACTTTCCATCCTTCTGCCTCAGCCTCCAGAGTGTGTGGGATTACAGGTATGTGCCACTGTGTCCAGCTATGAAGTGGGGCTTATGGGGGAACTGATGCATGACCTTGTGGAGGCAGTCCTATGGGGAGTCCCATGACAGTGATGTCCAAGCAAGAGGCTCTGAGATACTGGTAGCAAGGCCCAGCCCAAGTCGGAAAGCCTCAGACCGAGGATGCCAGTGGTATAACTCTCAGTTCCAGGCCGACGGCCTAAAACCCTCAGGGGCTGTTATCCTGGAGTCCCAAGGCCAAAGAGCTTGTAGTTCCAATGTCCGAGGTCAGAAGGAGGAAAATGTTGCTTTAGGAGAGAGAAAGGGAGGGGCAGAGGCGAGGGGGAGGGGAGGGGAGACTCATTTACCTGTGTCTCTTCTTGTTCTATCTAGTACCCTGCTGATAGGCTGATGCCTGTCCCCATTGAGGGTGGATCTTTCCCACTCAGTCCTCTCAGAAACACACACTAGTCTCCTCAGGAAACACCCTCCAGGACCCACTACCAGAGAATACTTTACCAGCTCTCTAAGTATTCCTCAATCAAGTTATCACAGATGGATAATTAGATGCTTCCCCTTTTTCATTAGTATAAATGAATTACTTCGGAAGTTCTTATTAGCTAAGTTATTATGCATGTGCATAATTATTTCCTTAATAAATTCCCATAAATGGAATTGTTGACTGAAAGTTTCTGCACATTTTCAATTTCTTTCATCGATTTCCAGAAAGGTGATAGCCATTTATACTTCACCCCAAAATGCATCCAAGAGTTAATTTCCTTAGTTTTGCAAAAAGCTTTTGTCAAACTTTTACATATTTTTCTATCTGATAGATGAAAAAAATCTTTATTTGTAGTTTAGAATTATCGATGAGATTGAACATCTTTTCACAAAGTAATTGACTATTAGGCAATTTTTTCCTAGTGATATAGGGGAAAAAATATAACTCCCAACCTGCTAGATGTCAGGTACGCTGAGTTCGTGTCCCCCGAAGTTGAAGAATGAATTCTAAGGAACAAAGGAGGTTAAGAGTAGGAATTTTATTGGGGGAGAGAAAGAGAGCTCCTGAGAGACAGGAGGGGACCCAAGTGGGTTGCCAACGAGCCCACCCTTCAGGGGAAGTTTTTTTTTGTGTTTTTTTTTTTTTTGGTACCGGTACTCGAACTCAGGGCCTCATGCTTGCGAGGCAAACACTCTAAGCACTGAGCTAAATCCCCAACCCCAGGGGAAGTTTTATAGAGCAAAATTGTGAGGCGGGCACAATGTGTGTCAAAATGATGATTAACCAATAATATTACAAGTGTAGTCGTTTAGGTAATAGTGGTCCAATGGGGAAGAAAGTCACGTAGTAAATCGTCAAGGAGAGAACAAGGACATTCCAGGGTGGGTTGGATCCCAAGATCTTGGTCTCCCACCTGGGTGACCTAGACTTTAACAGATATAATCTTCAGTTCATTGTTTATCCCTCAGCCAGGGGTGTGGCTCTGGTCTTTCCATCCTTATCTTGAGACCTGACCTTCAATGGATGCGCCTCCAGCCATAGTTGCCCTGTGTATTGACTCCATTGAGGGCCCAGCACAGTCTGACTGCCTATAATATTTCTACCTTACTTCGCTGTCTATAATACTAGCACATGTCATCTTAATATTGAGATCCAAATAAAAATGAGAAGACATTGTTTTAGTCTTACAAGTACTAATGAGATGAACTCAGTTCTTTATCAAGTGTGATACAAACAAAGATAGGTTATTCAGTTGGTATTTCTCTGCTAGGTCATTATGCAAATAATTTAAGTTGTTGGCATCTCCAGGAAAAATAGCACCATGGAATTCAGAACTGGGTGTGTCAACTTGCTCTGTGGTTAACCACAGGAAGGCAGGAACTTACTAGTATTAGGCATGACAAAAAATAATTTGAATTCTACTTTCAGATGAGAGCGCTTTAAATTTTTCTTTTCTCTAGGTGAAACATGCAAAGTTTCTTTTCAAGGATGCCAGAATTAGCACTATTTGTGCTCCTCTGGAAGCCCTCCAGTTTGATGATATTCCACTTAGAAATGTGACGCTCTTGGCATGGGTGTGAGTAAACATGTCCTCTCACACAGGAATGTGAATCTGAACAGATCCCCTGAGGGCAGTTTGGCAGTGTCTATTTACGTTTAAACTTCGCACAACCAACAATTTTGCATTTTCCTGTCTTATAAAGAAGCACACATGTACATGCGGCAATGTGCATGAGGATACTTATATTTATTGCATCACCATTTTTAGTAGCAGAAAAATGAGTCATGTGTGGTGGTGCCTGCCTACAATCCCAGCACTCAGAGCCTGATGCAGGAGGATCATGAGTTCAAGCCCAACCTGGGCTACATGGGAGACCCTGTCTCAAAAAAGAAAGAAGAAAGAAAGAAAGCAATTGGGCTATCCATTTAGCTTATTAACAGCTAATTATTGGCCAATTAATTAATACCTTAGTTTATTAATTTATTCAGCAAATATTTACTGAGTACCGACAATGTGTCAGGGCACTATCTGGGATATGGGGTAGATTGTTGAACACAGTAGACAGATATTTATGCCTTCATGGAATTTATAGTCTGGAGCAAGGAGACTGAAAATAAACATTAGACATAATCAATAATCTATTTCATATTTTAGAAGGAAATAGTGCAATGAGAAAAGAGCAAGCAGAGCCAAGTAAGAGTCCTTTGGGGTGCAGAAAAGTAAGAGAACTTAGTGTCCGGCAAGCCATTGGTCAGTGGAGGCCTCAGTGAGATGGGTGCTGAGTGAGGTGGTGCCACAGGTAGCTGGGGGAGCTGTTCTGGGCAGAGGGAAGGGGGATGTGGGCCTCAGGAGTGGCCGCAAGCAGAGGCGGTGGGCAAAGCCCCCTCTTTCAGAATGGACACCCAAGCTCATAGCATGGTCTGAATAAGGCAGGAACTTTGGGAGGTTTCAAACAAAGGACTCATGTGCTCAGTGCTGGATTTAAAAAAAGATCACTGTGCTGTGCTGAGTGGAGACTAAACAGGGTGTCTTAGTTACTTTTCTCTTTGCTGAGACAAAATATCCAACACCCAAAGTTAAAGGAGAAGAAATTTTTTTTCAGTTCACAGTTGTAGAGGTTTCAGCCCACAGTCAGCTGACTCCAAAAGCAGGGCAGCCTGGCAGGGGGACGGCACAGAGGAGAAACAGTCCATGGGGTGGCAGGCGGAAGGCAGCGAGCAGCAGCAGCAAAGTGAGGCTGCCTTTCCCTTTTATCCCCAACAGGCTACAAACCTTTGGGACAGGGCCACCCACACCCAGGGTGGGGCTTCTGTCTTCAGTAAATCCATTTGGCCACACCCAGAATGATACTAATTTCAATCAGTGCACTAATTTAGTACCACACACCCTTAATCCCAGTATCACACACCCTGGATCCAGCCAGTTTTGAAAAGACCCACCTATGAGCGCAGGAGGCTTTGGGGGGACATCTAGATACAAACCGTAACACAGGGCAAGAATGGAAACCAAAAGACCAGTTAGGAGGTCACTGCAATAATCCAGGCTCAAAAAGATCAAGGAGCAGCAAAGCAGGGGGTGAGGTCTTTTGGGCTGGCTGTTGTGTTCTTTTGCTATAACCCTATTTTTTAGTTTTTTGAGTACTTACTTATTTCTTTACAAGATGCTCCAGGGTCAGCTTCTATTTTATCTTTCCCTTGATTTTCCATAGGATGTTTTTGCTGTTTGTTTGCTTTTAGATGAACCCCAGTTTCCTAACTTGTATCTGATGCGTGGTCAGGATACCAGTGCCGAACATGGTGGCACATGCCTATAATCACAGCACTCTCTGGGAGGCTGAGACAGGAGATTGCAAGTTTGAGCCCAACTTGGAAACTTGGCAACTTAGTGAGATCCTGTCTCAAAATTTAAAATAAAGTAGAATAAAATAAAATTTAAAAAGGAATGGAGTTACAGCTTAGTGTGAAGGTCCTGGGTTCAATCCCCAGCACTGTAGAAAGCATATAGAGAAACAAAAATTCACTTTTCTTTCCAATTGAAAAGATTTCACAGTGATTCTGCTCTCTAGTTTGTGAACTTGCATTAGCTACTATTGAGTACTTCTACTCTGATAGTGCTAAAAAAAACTAAAACCCCAGAGCCAGGTTGTTGCATTTGAATCCTATTTTCATTGCCTTATCTCAGTTTCTCTGTCTGAAAAATCTAGTTAGAAATAATTTTAAAACAACTTTAACATATGTGACCACATAAGACACATAGTAACTGATCAGTAAATGTTAGCTAGTGTTTCTCTTACACGAGTTAAATTCTGCCAACACTTCGTTCTTCCTTTTTGCCCCATGTCATATCATGTCTGACACAATATTCATCATATTTTTCCAATATTTCAAATTTGCTGGAATTATAACCTATTCTTTGTATTTAATTATATTTAGGATTCTGAAGCTGTTTTTTCTCAAGACTTCTTAGTCTGCTCCAATGCTACTGTTCTGCCATGTGATATCTGGTATTCCTTACAGGTGCAGAGTTTTATCTAGTCAGTTTTTAGGCAAATTCCTTCCTTAAATTTCAGGTTAGCATTTTTAAGTCAGACATACTCTCGCCAGCCCTTGCAGTAACAGTCCGGCCTCCACAGGAGTGCACTGTCCCAGAAATCCAATTCTTCCCCACCTGTGAAGAAAGCGGGCCTGTCACTTCTCACACCTCCTTTATCTCACCAAGGCTCAGCCTTCTCCTGAAAGGAAAGAAGGCACACTGCTGTGCCCTGAAATCCTTTAGCCTCCTCTGTAGACCCTCAAATGCAGAGACACACATTTTTGAGAGTTGTGACTCTGTTTCACATGCTCAGGTGAACAATCAGGGGTGAGTAGGATGGGTAGGATTGACTGACTTTTTGAATTAACTGAAACACAATGGAGCCCAAAATATATGCACACATGGCTAATGCGTATCTGAGTGGTTGGGAAGAAGAAAGATGCAGGATTGGGCTCTAGATTTGTTCTGCATGAGCATGCTGATGGTCGGGGGGGGGGCGTCTGAAGGATTTCACCCCACTGTGTGCATGAGGTGTGTGTCCAGCAAGGCTGACGTGGCGAGGCTGCCCTGGGTCTCTCCAGCATGTGCTCTGTGATGAAGGATGGGGGAGGCGGGCTTTCATGTTCACTATACTAACAGTTTTCTTCCATGTAGAGAGTTGCTGAATTGTAAGAGAAGCCTTTTCCGTGTGCATAATCTTAACTGGGTCTTTTTCCTATAGGAATTTGTGATGTCTAACAAGAAGTGAGCTCAGGCCTCGGATGTGAGTTCCTCTCCATGTTCATTAAATTGCATTGAACACACAGCCTCACGCGCTATTTTCTTAACAGGAGACGTCTGTCCCGGCAGATGGAATATACCCCAGTCTTTCATCTTACCTTTCAGATCTGCCCACAAAAATCAGAGTTCTCTTCAAAAGTGGGGTTTGCGGTGGCCTTGATTATTTCCCCCACATCTCTTCTCTTGGAGCCATGATGGTAAAAGCGTCAAGTCATATTGAGTGTTATACATGCAGCGGGCCCTGAGGATGCCGCTGTGCAGAAAGCTCGTTTAATCCTCACTCAGTCCAGCAGGATGCTGTTCTTATGCCTGGCTTGTTTTCCCCACACCTTCCTTCTTTTTGCGCATCGTTGGCCCTTAGCTTTGGGTCCTTGAGTCCCCTGTAGCCCTGATCTGGGGAACGTGCTGGTGAACCTGCTCTAAACTCTCCAGGAGACATGCGGGTTCCTGTGGCCACCGGGGGGCGTATTGGGCTTGAAAAGAATATGAAAGAAACAGACTGTGAGCAGGCCCACCTGGCACAGGTCACTCGTGATTTTAATATGTGAAAATGCTTATAAAATTCAAAGGTAAACTTCTTCTGGAGTAGCACATCTTAGCTGTTTCCTGATACCGGAGAGTAGGGTATATCCCTCCACAAGTTCTCCAAGTGCATCTCTGGGGTGAGAGTAAACAGTGCCCCCCCTTCCGAAGCCAGGTGTTCTGCCTGCTGGGGCCGCAGCTCTGTAAAAAGCCATTCTACGTCACGGGTTCACTGCGTCATGGAGGATGACGCCCCACGCTCACACGGCTTAGACAGTGAGACGTGCTCACACGGAGAGACAAGGTGGAGTGCGGTGTGGGAAGCTTACCACTCGCACAGGCTGGGCCGGCCCCTCTTAGGAGGTGACACCTGAGCGGTGATCTAAAGCAAGAGAGGAACCGGGGTGAGATCGTCCCAGGCGGGGTTGGCATGAAGCGCAAAGGTTGCTGAGATGCTCAGTGAATAGTGAAGTGTTCGGTAGAAGATGAGATCACAGTGGTGATAGGTGACTGTGTCATGCGGGGTCTTAGAGGTCACAGTAAACTGTTTACTTCTTCGCTGAATGAAGCGAGAAACAATGAAAGTTTTGAGGAAGTAAGTGGTATGATATGACCCATGTTTTAACAGGATCTTCGCAGTGTCATGTTACAGAGAGACTGGAGGAGACCCAATGGGAGCGATCAGCTATGAGGACACTGCACAGGTAGGCACGAGATGATGGTGGTCTGGCCAGGATCATGACAGTGGGGGCGCCGAGACAGAGCGGAGCTTCCAGGGGCACCATTTGCAATCTACCCAAGAGGGGCCTCAGGATTGTTTAACTTGGCTGTTAGTCAGCTTTGCATGGCTGTGGTAAAACACCTGAGAAAAATAGCTTAAAGGAGGAAAGGTTTATTTTGGCTCACAGTTTCAGGGGTTGCTGTCCAATGTTGGCTGCCTCTATTTCTGTTGAAGCCTGAAGTCAGGTAGAATATTCTGGCAGTGAGAGCACATGGAGCAGACAGCTGCCCACCTCACGGCATCTGGGCACCCTTCAAAGCCACGTCCCAGTGATCCACTTCACCCAGTTAGTCCCCACCTTCCGGTAAGCCCACTGGGCTATGAACTTATCAACACCTTAATCCATCGAGAAGGTTGTAACTCTTATGATCTAATCATCTTCCAAAAGGCCATCACTGGGAGACCAAGCCTTCAACACAGTGAGACTTTTGGGAGTCATATTAGATAAAAGCCACAGCGGGGGCAGACCCAGAGGAGTCACATTCTGGGATCTACATTTTGAAGCAGGAGCAACTAGATTTGCTGACACAGAATGTGAGAAGAGAGGTGTCAAGGATAGCTCCAGGGTTTTTGATCCAGGTACCTGGGAAATTTGAGTTGCTCTTAACTGCGATGGAGAAGATAATGGAAGGAGCAGATTGAGGTGAGGGTGCAAGCAATAAATAATTCAGTTGTGGACACCGTAAGCTGTGTTCAGAGTTATGCATTTGGTAGTTATTAACGTGTAGATGGCATTCGATGCCGTGGGAATGAATGAAAGGACTTAGCAAGTGAGAGTGGTGGGAATGAATGAGTGAGGGTAGGGAGGGAAACGAGAGACGACGAGGACTCGCCAGAACGGGGGTAGCCCAAGAGGTGGGAAGAAGCCAGGCTGGAGAGCTGTCCCCAAGCCAAGGGGGACAAACGCTTTGGAGAGAGATTCAGGGCTGGGAATCAGAGGCAGAGCACTTGCTAGCGTGTGAGACTCTGGGCTTGACCCCCAGCACCATGAAAATAAAACAAATAAATCAGATGCAGAAGAACTGAAGTGGATGGACTGAAATTTTTAGCTGACTTGGTTCCCTGGGCAGTTGGGATCTGACTCGCATTCACCAGCCTTTAAGCAGATGCTGGCGAAGTGCTAGAGAACATGGTCTTTGCAGCCCTCTCCAGCTTTGGCAGGAAAGGTCCAGTTGATCACTCTGCGGGGAGGCTGGTATTCTGGTCAAAGAAGCCCCAGCGAGAGACATTTCAAAGCATCGTGTGGGGACTGTAGTTCTTCCCTTTCTATCTTTCTTCAAACGCCCATTTTAACAAGTTGTTTTGGACTATTGCCTGGAAAGCTAAAAAAAGCCAGCAGCTAGCTGTCCGTTGCCTCAAGCCTGGCACAGCAGATGAGAGGAACGTGTGAAATGTACGTTGCTGGATCCAGGTTGGGATGCTGCTCAAGCAGGCGGAAGTAGCAGCAAAGAAAAATAACCTGGACGTTCCCTTTGTTACCAGTTGATTTTGAGAATACTTTTTTCTGTTTTCTTAAATAAGACTTGATGAGAGGGAGGCAGCAACAGGAATTTAAAAATAAATAGTTTCAGAAGACAAAAGTGTTGAAATCTTAGTCATTTCAAGTAATATGTGAAAATCATTTTTTAAAAATGTAATGAAAATAATTTCAACTAAACATGGCTTCGAATGTCATCTACATTCATTAACTAAATAAATATTCAACTCAGTAATTTAACATTTCCTTTTCCATGAGGGAAAAACCTTTTTTACACTGTATAATGATTTTTTTCTTTTTTTTTTTTTGGTGCTGGGAATCGAATTCAGGGCCTTGTGCTTGCAAGACAAGTGCTCTAACTACTGAGCTAAATCCCCAGCCCCTGTATAACGATTTTTGCTCCAAATCTAAATGATTCTTACAGGAAGCCTACTGAGAATTTTATAGCATGGAACACATTTCTTTTTAAGGCTAAAGAAAACAAAAATTTTTGGCTTTTTACTTCTTATTTATGAATAATAAACTGTCAAACAATCCTTTATTTCTAGAATATTTTGGTTAGACAGACAACTTAAAATTAATTTGTAATTTAATTAAAAATCAATTGTATTTAAGCTGGGCATGGTGGTGCATGCCTGTAATCCCAGCACTTCAGGAGGCTGAGGCAGGAGGATTGCAAGTTCGAGCCCAGCCTGGCAACTGAGCAAGACCCTGTCTCAAAATTTTTTAAAAAGGGAGATGGGGGTGTACCTCAGAGCGAAGGCTCTGGGTGTAATCCCCCAGTATCAAAATGTCATTAATTTCTTCAAATTCTGAGTTTAAACGTTCTGAGAAAGGACTCTGGATTGTTCTGGTCTGTATGCGGCAGGCCTCCGGTCCCTGAACCATCCCTGGGGGAAGCAGTCGCTTTTCCCCTGAGCAGCCACGTGGGGGCGACATTCCCCGCCGTCGCTGCGGTCCGCGAAGCCCGGAGCAGGAAGCTCCGGCAGGGCTGTTTTTCTTCTCCCAGCTCTGGGGCATCTCTGCGTGGGCC
This sequence comes from Hystrix cristata, assembly GCA_004026905.1. Classification (NCBI taxonomy): domain Eukaryota; kingdom Metazoa; phylum Chordata; class Mammalia; order Rodentia; family Hystricidae; genus Hystrix; species Hystrix cristata. The sequence continues at coordinate 64,202 of PVJO010008621.1, read as the reverse complement.
CGGCCTGCGGCACCCTCGTTGAAACAGTTTCTCCAGCCGCGGCTCGAAGCCGCCTGGTCTGCAGCGGGGCGTTTCCAGACCGGGCTGCCGGGTTACGGCATCGGCTTAGCGGGAGCGAGGGGCAGAGCCCGGCGGCCGCGGCAGACGGCGGCGTGCGGCGGGGCGGCCCGCGCGCGGGACCCTGCAGCCGGCTGGTCGAGGCCGGCGTCGGAGCGGACGAGAGCACGAGAGAGCCACAGACCGCCGAAACGGTGTCCTGAAACTTCAGTGGGGCAAACAGATCTATCTCTTGCTGGCGGCCGGGACGAAAGCTTTGGGAGGTGGCCGCTGTCGCGGGACGCAGCGTGGAGCGGCCGCCACGCCGTCCTCGGGAGCTTCTCCAGCCGGCCGGCGCGCTTCCTGCTCGCCCCTCGCCGGAGGCGCCGTCCGGGGACGCCTGTCGGCTGGTGCCGGGCTGGGCGGCTCCCCGGCGCCTGCAGGAGCCGCAGCCTGGCCCGACGCGCGGGGGGCTGCGCGTCTGCTGCGGGGCGCCCAGCCGCCTCCGGCTCCCACCCATGACCTCGGAGCGGATGGCGGCGTTTCGCACAAGTGTTGTCATCGCTCTTCGTGGAGCCGCTTCAGTGTTTTCTTTCATCACGGGGTCAAGTGTGCAGCGGGAGCAGGTGCACACCCCGGAAACGATGCCTTAGGGCGGGGGAGGGCTTGCGCGGTGATGCCCAGAAACGCTTCGCGGGGTGCACGGCGCCCAGCGAGGGCTCAGGCCCATCCTGCCGCCGGGCTGTCCTCGCTATTTTTTTTTAATTTTATTTTAATGGTACATTTTAGATGTACATAGTGATAACATTCATCACAGGGGATTTGTACCTGTACATGATGTATCTTGTTGCTTCTTTTTTCCCCATTCCCCTCCCCTCACCCCCCTTCCCTCCCTATCTACAAAAGCTTTGTTTCCATTTTTTCCTTCCATTTCTTATTTCTCTTGTCCCTCTGTTCCTTTCCCCCTCCCTTGTTCCCTTTCCCATTTGGACATTTTCTTCCCTTTCCCAATATAATACATTTTGGTCTTTATTTACACTTCCGTTTCTCACACCAGAGAAACTATGCGGTATTTAAACATGTGTATCCAATTTATTTCACTTAAGAGTATGGTCTCAAGATGCATCCAGTTACCTAGGAATATCTCAAGCTTATCATTCTTTATGGCAGAGTAGTACTCCATTGTGCAAAAGAACCACATTTTCTTTATCCATTCTGCTGTTGATGGGCATTTGGGCTGTTTCCAAGATTTAGCTATTACAAACTGTGCTGCTATAAACATGGGTGTGCATACATCGCTGCGGTATGATGCTTTTAATTCTTTTGGGAAGATACCAAGAAGGTGAATAACTGAGTCAAATGGAACCTCTAGTCTTAGTTCCCTGAGGAATCTCCACACTGATTTCCATAGCGGTTGCACCAGTCTACATTCCCACCAACAGTGGAGAAGGGTTCCTTTTTCTCCACAGCCCCTCCAGCATTCGTTATTGGCTGACTTATTGATAATAGCCATTCTTTGTGGAGTGAGGTGGAATCTCAGGGTTGTTTTAATTTGCATCTCTCAAATGACCAGTGATGTTGAACATTTTTTCATGTGTCTATCTGCTGTTTCTACTTCTTCATCTGAGACGCGTCTATGCATTTCTGCTGCCCACTTTTGGATTGGGTCTTTAAATTTGGGGGTTCTGATTTTTTTGAGTTCTTTATATATTCGAGATGTTAGTCCTTTGTCAGAGGAATAGCAGGCAAAATTTTTTTCCCACTCTGTGGGTTGTCTCTTCGGTCTGTTGGTAGTTTCTTTTGCTGTGCAAAAGCTTTTTAATAAGATCAGGTCGCAGTTGTTGATTCTTTGTGATATTTCCTGGGCAACTGGGGATTTGTTCATAAAGTCCTTGCCTACACCTATGTCTTCAAGAGTTTTACCTATTCTATCTTCCAATAGATTTAGTGTTTGTGTTTTAGTATTTAGATCTTTGATCCACTTTGATTTTAGCTTAGTGCATGGGGAAAGACACGGGTCTAGTTTTAACCTTCGGCATGCGGAGAGCCAGTTTCTCCAGCACCATTTATTAAAGAGACTGTCTTTCTTCCAGTGAGGTTGTTTGGCCCCTTTGTCAAAGATAAGATGACTGAGCATGTTTGGACCTGTTTCTTCATCTTCTAATCTGTTCCATTGGTCCTGGGGTCTGTTTTTGTGCCAGTACCATGCTGTTTTTATTACAGTAGCTTTGTAGTATAGTTTTAGGTCAGGGATTGTGACGGCCCCTGCTTTGCTTTTGTTGCCCAGAATTGCTTTGCTATTCTAGGAGAAACCTGCTCCTTTAACAGCATTGTTTTTCCCATGAAAAAAAGCTGAGCTGTTAGTGAGTGACTTGCTCATAACCAAATGGCTGGTAAGTGACAGGGTTGCCGAGCACTGATCAGGGACTCGCTGAGGACTCCAGCTGGGCCTGTCCCCTCTCTTGGCGCCCTGGGCCGGAGGCTTCTGTCTTTTCAGGTCTGTCTCGGACCGCATTCATTCATAGACACAGCAACTTTTCACGTTGATGGTAAAAGTTGGTATCAACCACAGGCTAACCCGGAAGCTGATCCAGGGGGCGCTGTTTTAACCTGGCACCAGGAAGGCCGACTCCCAAATTCCTGTTTCCCAGGAGTCACCAGCTGCTTTTTCACTGGTAGCCAAACTATAGCTATACTATCTCTTAACAAGGTTGGAAATGTCTGCTGTTGGCCACAAAACGAATTCAGTGAGAACATACTAGTCATATGTATAACCTGCTGCTGTTGTTGGGAAAATAGCTCAATGGGCAGATCCTGTTGATACACAGCCAACAGATAAATTTCATATCAAAAAATCAGGAGTTCACCTCATGGCATGTGGGTGGCATTTTATTAAATGACAAGATTACTGTGTTTACAATTAAATAGAGATTTGGAGAGTTAATGAATGACTCAGTAGAACATTTTCCGTCATGGCCAAAGTCATAATGATTAATTACAGAAGCCATAATTTATTGAATGCCTACGGTGTGCCTAACACTCTCCTAGGCATTTTAAAGCTCATTCTCTGAGTTTGAGCCTCAGCTTCAAAAAAAAAAAAGCTCATTCTCATGCAACCCTCACAACAGTCCTGTGAGGGAAGTTGATTGTTATTTTAACTTTGTGAAGGCGAAAAGAAAAACAACAACAACAAACAACCCTGTAGTTTCTGTTTAAAAATTGTCATGACTTGTGGTCATTTCATGCGAGTCAAAACTCCAGCTTCCTCGTGTCTCTTACCAGACAGCTGCCCATGAGACTGAATTAGTTCACAAGATCTCACCAAGGTAAGAATGATGATGAGTGCTTGATTTGAAGAGTGTTGAAGAAATCGAGTCCAATGATAGGTTTTTCTGGCAACAGAATGAATCTTGGGAAGGGAGAAGGGTTAGCACAGGGAAACAATTCCTGCTTCAAATTCCAGTGCCCTCTCAATTTTATAAATGCTTTCTTGGTGAGATGGCGGCCCAGGTGTGTGTGTCTGTCAGCAAGTACTGAGTATCAGACAAGGAAGATTGTTGTCCAGAGAGTCCTGCTGGGAAGAACAGAGACTCACATGCACGGTGGAATTCTCTGTTGAAGTTTTCTACCCAAATTACAGTAGTTGTGTAGTTCAGCAGCTAAGAAGCCACAGGTGGCGATTATAATAACTACAGCATGTCCAGGCAAAAGAGGAAAAAATAACTTCTGTGGTGACTAATAATATTGAGCACTATTTTTGTTCAGTTCCACATGTTTATTTTTATTTTCCATTTTTAGTTTACTTCAAATTAAATATGTTTTTTTCTCAGTCTGTCATATTCGCAGACAAACATTGGGCAGCACAAATTGAAAAATCAAACCTCTACCAAGAATTTAGGCTACATTGGCACGCTTTTGCATTATCATGATTTGGGCTAAGGGAAAATGGAAGACAAATTGGTAATTGTTCCGGTCTCCTGGAGCTCCTTCCTATCTGATGTCAGACACTCAGTTCAAAAAAATCATAGAGGCCTTGCTGCAGTCTCTTCCTCCTGAGAAGTTTTATTTCTTTTTCTGCTAGAGAGCTGCTCACCTTAACCCAATCAGAGACTGAGACAACTCCAGGCTGCATCGTATTTATTGTTTTAAAATGGGTTTTATTTCTGATTTGTTTTAGGCTCATAGCAAAATTAAACAGAAAATATAGACATTTCTCATATAGTCCCTGGGCCCCAACTCCACCCCTGCCACCAGCCTCTCACACCAGAGTGGTACATTTGTTGTAACTGATGGACCTACACTGGCACATTATTACCCGAAGTTCATAGCTTACATTAGGGTTCACTCTTGGTGTTGCGCATTCTATGGCTTTCACAAATGTATAAGGACATGTATCCACCATGTAATACCATTTGTAACAAGAGTTAGGGTTCTGTTAGGTAGTAAGGATGACAGCCCTGAAATGGAGTCGAGAAGCCCAAAATGCAGTCTGCAGCATCATGGTTCTCCAGGGATCTTAAGAAAAATCTGTCAGGTGTCTTGTGGCTTTCTGGGGCCTCCCCGGAACATGATGAGCAGATCAGTGGCTCCAGGACACATGGGCTCTACATGCAGTTTCCTATAGGCTAGAGATTATATTGCTTACACAACAGCCTGAGCTCCCATCCAAACCTCTTAAAAACCCTTTGACAAAGAGCCCTCATGGGTATCCTACTCAGAATCCCCTCCTGGCTCGTGGGACTTTACCTCCTTGCCTGTGTATCTTTTAAATAAATTCACCTTCTCCCTACTTCCTCTGTTCTCAGTTTCATTCTTTGTCACCATGGGACATGATCCCTGCATTCTGGTGATAGTTTCTCTGCCCTAAACTTCCTCTGTGCTCCTCCTATTCAACCATCCTACCCCAATCCCCTGGAAGCTACAGATCTTTTTACTGTCTCTGTAGCTTGCCATTTTTAGCCTGTCACACTTTAGTGAAACTCTTAACTCTGGTTCATCTCTGTTCCTGGAGAACAGTCCTACTCAGGCCCCACCAAGACCAGGGAGGGTGGTTCACTAGGGCCCTTTTCTCCTCGGTGAGATTTGTAAGATTGAAAAACTTCTGCCCTTTTTAGCAGAATTTTTCTGTTTGGTTTCTTTATATCTTGCTCCCTGCAGCATCAGATTTTGGCAAATGTTTTGTTTGGGAAACAGGTCAAGTGTCAGACTCAGTTTTTCACCTACAATTCTTTTTTCCCCTAGTTTTAATTTTTTATTAGTACCTGTTTGCATTACATAATGATTACATTTCTTTTGGGGAACTGCTACATTTACGTAACACATCTTAATTTTTTTTTCTTTTTTGATCCTCCTTCCCTCCTTGCCTTCTCCTCCCTCATCTCTTCTTCCCTTTCCTATTTGAACAAAATCTATCTCCCCACCTCCTATTATCTTTTATTTTGCTCTTTATTTATATTTCAGGTTTCTCTGTAAGAGAAATGATGCGGTATTTAAGTTTGTGTGTCTGGTTTATTTAAGTTAATATTATAGTCTCAAGATGTGTCCATTTTACCACAAATGACTCTAGTTTATCCTTATTTGCAGCAGAGTAGTACTCCACTGTGTAGAAATACCGCATTTTCTTTGCCCATTCGTATGTTGATGAACATACAGGCTGCTTCCAAAATTTAGCTGTTATAAAGTATGCTATCATCCCCACTTCTTACAGAGATCCCAGCCTCACAAGGTTCCACTTTTTCCAGCCCCCCTAAACTATGAAAAATTCTGCTACCTTTTCTGGTCCCTTAGGTCCTCCTCTGCCCACATCCATTGCCGGAATTCTTGCCCTCTCACCCAGCACTCAGAATTAGCAAATGCCCCAGAGAAAAAGTCAGTTGCAAAATGTTAACTTTTCTCTTCAAGTTTCCTGCTTTCCAGAATCCTGATGATCATGTCTAAGTTTCCTAGCAGTTCTCAAGTGGCATTAGGCATATGCTATTTTGTGTATTTTATCAGGCTTTCTGTTTGGCTCATTGAGAGAATTGGCTTTCTTCTTGGCTGAAAGTGGAAGTCCTGACATTCCTGACTGATGATTTTATAGTTCTCTATTTATCCTGTTAAGATTAACAAATAATATAAACAGTTTAGTCATGAAATCCAGCTATCTGTTAACCATCTGTTTGATTTTATGGATTCTTTGTTACTCACAAGTACAAATCTATAATTTAGGATGTTGCTATGTTAAGATATTTGATCATTCATTGTGTCGGTACTTATTTTCATAAATTTTGATGCATTTTTAAAACAAGTATCTGATGATCTGAGTCACCATATTGTGTAGTGCATATGAAATTGAACTAACCAAGAGAAGCTTAATTTTAATTTCGAGTTCTCATTTTAGTTGGGTGACAGAAACTTAATCTCAGGCAAGTTAAGGATACCCCCAGGATTGTGTTTTAGTGCCAAGAAGAGCCTTATACAGTGCCCAAACATCAGGGTTGGGGAGCAAGCTGAGGGTCATCTATCTAGGAGGCGACCATTGACAAGCACGGCCATTCTGTCTCCCTGGTGTTCCTTCAAACTCCGTTTTAGATCCCCAAGATTTTGTTTACCTTTTATTCTTGCATGCAAACAACACTGGATTCTGCTCCCACGCTGAGTTCCAGAAGGAAGAAATGGTTCTAAATGTGCAGAAATAGTATCTAGTCAGTCTTTCCACAGGGCCCTGCTGCCTCCTGAGAGCCATGCTCGGACTGCCTTGTGGAACAGTAGAGGTATGCTGATCAATTTACTTTTGGGCTCCAACTTGAATGGGTATTTTTATTTAATTGGTATGCTTAAAACATTTTGTGTATATTGTAAATTCTCAGACTACAGTTATAGACTTGCTCTTCTTTCTGCTGATACTAAGGTAAGTTTTACTATTTTTACTAATTTTTACTGTTCAGAGTTACTTGAAACTTAGTTGTAGTCAGTCAAATTTCACAGAAAAATAAAAACTATAAGAATAGTGGCCACATTCATCTGAGTGCATTCTGGTTTATGCAAAATTATCTTATGTGTACTTGTCTATCTGGCCAATTTGTGCCAAATACAAGTTGCGACACCTACAGTTGTTTTGTTTGAGTGCAACAATTCTTTTTTCTTTTTGGTTTTTTTTTGAAATTTCCATGAAAAAGAAAAAAATATAGGTTAAAATATTTATGTCTACAACTTATAGATAGAATAGTTGGCTTATAGATAGAGTAAGTGTCATTAAATTTATGGACCTGCTTCCCCCAGGTTGCTAGCCAGTCAAGATGATGTCAAAACTGGTTTTGCAAATACCAGCCTTGGCTGGGGATTTAGCTCAGTGGTTAGAGAGCTTGCCTAGCAAGTGCAAGGCCCTGAGTTTGATCCCCGGCACCAAACAAAATAAAACAAAAAACACCCAAATAGCGTGCCGATTGTTATCTGTGTACAATAGCTTGAGAGTCTTTCGTTGCTCAGAAATAATGTGTTAATTGTTGTGATCCAGTCCTCATAAGTCCTCTGAAAATATTTGTTAAGGTAGCTAGATGGGGATCCCTTAGGCTTGGAAGAACTGCTGGATGAGACTCCCTTTGGTGAACAAAAGAGAAGCTGCCTGGAAAGCAATTATTCTAGCCTTTGTTCACTAATGGGACCCTGGTAATTTTCATAGCCTTATGGGAAATACATCCCAGTAAACATTGCTAAATACCTTATTATATGTTTACATTGGTTATCATCAAAAAGGGTTATGTTCTCTGTGAATAAAACAATAAGGGTTTCTTACTGAACGATGCTCTTAGTATAAAACTAAATTAAAAGATAAAGGTTTCCACGGAGCTGTGACACTCAGTATTGCTAATTTCATGAGGTATTAAATGTATTCATGCAGCTGGGGATTTAGCTCAGTGGTTAAAGTGCTTGCCTTGCAAGCACAAGGACCCGAGTTCGATCCCCAGGACCAAAAAAAAAAAAAAAAAAATGTATTCATGCTCTGGGTGCACAGACCTTCAAGGATACAAATTAACTACAATGAAGGTGATCATTATGTGTATCTACAATGTACCAATACATGTTCTTGGTAAATAAATAAATTGAAAAAAAAACCCACAAAGATTTCTTGCCAACAGTGTTGCGGCCATTTCACAGGCAATTGCTAAAGACTACTTCAGTGTAGTCCTCCTTCTTTGGTCCAGACAAACCCCTTCCCCTGACTGCCACTGCCCCTACTCAGCAGGAAGCAATTAAGAGAGAGATGTGTCGCCCATTTTCCTTATTTAACCATGGAGTCTGGGATGAAGGAATCCGAGCACCAACATCCTGGTCTAAGCAGAGACCACTTTAAATCCTTTCCCTCCCTACACTTTTACACCTGGTGTAGATGTATAGTCAAGGGTCGCTAAGGCCCAGTAATCACAGCATAAGCCCAGCTGCACGCTGTAATTCTCAATTGGTTAGCCCTGTTCTTGACAAACAACACACAGCTCCTTTACATCCTCAAGCCTGGTCCTGGGTGGACAACCACAACCTCTTTGTACTGAAGCCTCCCCTTGGAAGTCCCATTGTGGTTTTCCCCTCTTCTGATCCACCTTCCTCCACCCCTTCTTTATGCCCACGACTCTTTAAAGACCTTGTAGCCTGTGCAAGAGTTACTGGTCTGGTCCCTAGTGCCAGATTAGTCCCTCTTGTTCTGGATTCGTTTTGGAATAAATCTGTCCTGTTGAGCTCTTTCTGTCCTAACAAACTGGAGTATATTAATTACTGAGTCTTGAAAAAATATGTACATTTATGTGATCATCATTCAAATCAAGATTCAGAAACTCTAACACACCAAAAAGTTCTGTCTTTCCTGCTTTTAATCAATCTCACCCTCAAAAAAGAAAAATGAACAAAAACCTTGAAAGCCAAAGAAAGCGGCTACTCTGATTTCTGTCATCACAGTTTAGTTTTTCTTTTCCTGAACTCCATATAGAGGAAATCAGATAGAATTTATTTTTCTTGTGTCTTTTTGTGTTTAATAATCTTTTGAGATTATTCCATGTTATTGTGTTTTTTTTTATTGTTAATACCATTCCATGATAAAAATAAACCATAGTTGGTTTATTTTTATCTATTCCCCCACCATTATCCTTTACCATTGAACTGCAATTCCCTTCTGATGGATATCAACTAATGTGTAGTAGTTGTTACTGCACATTAATTTTTAAAATCAGTGAACTGTGGAGAAAGGTTTAGAACTTTTCTTTATAAGTGGAGAATTTTCTTTATGAAATCACCACTATTTTCCTAGCAGATTGCCAAAAATTGGAATTAGATTCTCTCTTCTTATCCTTATCTGATTGTACACACACTGAGAGATTCTGGAAAGGTGGAAATTTGAATGTCAAAGGAGGTTACCTTGATTCTGTCTCAATTTCCATCTTGAATCTTGAAGTCATGTTACGTATAAAACAGTTTTAGAACTCTTCCTCTGTATATTACTCTGTGAACATTAATTAAATAATCCACTCAAAATATTCTTTAACACATTATTTTTGCTGTGTCTGAAAATGAAACTGTAGAAATCAAAGACAGGTCATAGATATCATTCAAAACCCAGATGAAGCCTGACTTGGAATAAGTGCTGTAAACTTGGAACTGGGGCCTAGAACTTCAGTCATGTTGATCTAGTATGTAAACTATTTGGATGTCAGCTACCACTCTGCAACAATTATCTCCAAATTTGGTAGCTTAAAACATGAAACTTTAAAAAAATGATCTCCCAATTTCTATGTGTAGGAGCTCAGTAGCAGATTATCTGGATGGCTGTGGGTCCCAATTCCTCATGAGGTCTCAGTCAAGATGTTAAACTCATATGAAAGAGGAGCCTTAAGAGAAAAGCTTAAGAGAAGGAGATGCTTGCAAAAGGTCTTGAAGGAGGAGTCGGAGTTTGCCAGGTGAACTAAGAGCATACGGGGGAGTGTTTGAGCGTGCAGAGAGACAACGAGTATAAACCTCAGGCTTTTTAAGTAGTGCATTAGCAGGAAAGCAGTTCGTAAAGTTAGAGATTGAGGCATGAAAAAGTTCAGGAACGTCTTTGTATACCTTGCTAAAGAATTCTTACTCTTACCATTGCTAAGTTAGACCTGCTGAAAACCTATTATTTTTAAGCATGCAATAATGTAATAAAATTTGCATTTAGAAAAAAGCAAATTTTGAAGCAATTTGGAAAGTAAGTTAGAGCGAGGAGAAATTAAGAGGCCAGTAGAAAACTATGACAATTGCAAATGGATAGGAGGAAGTTAATACAAGACACAAAAGGGATTAAAAGGAGCTTGGGATTTGGCTCAGTGGTTAGAGTGCTTGCCTAGAGTAAGACCCTGAGTTCAAACCCCAGCACCAAAAAAAAAAAAAAAAAAAAATGGTATTAAGAGAATCTACCTCCTTCTCCTCAGATTTGGCAATGGGGGGTTAGTGAAGGATTCAGAAATACTGCCAAAATTCTGCTATGAGTGACTGATTGATACCATTCATCGGGACAGAATGTGGAAGAAAAGTTAGTCTTGGAGGAAAAATGATGAGTTAGATTTGAGTTAGCTGTAGAATATGCTGGTTGACATATGGATAGCAAGCAGGTAAATATACTAGCTTCGAGTTTAGGATATAGGTCTGAGCTGGATATAGGACTTGAGAACGGTGAACTGCTACGGTTAGGCCTGCTACAGGCTGGGTACACGGTAAGAGATGGAATACGTAGCTGCAGTTTAGGGAAGAATCCCTTAAATAGGAGAGTGGTTCCCAAAGATGGATGAGTTTCTCCATCAGGGGACATTTGGCAATGTCAGAAGCCACCTTTGTTTGTCACAACTGGGGAGGGAGGATGCTAGCGGCAACTAGTACAGAGCCAGGAACTGCTAAGTATCCTCGCTCCCTTTGCTCCCCAACAACAGATGATTATTCAGCTCACAGTGTCAGTAGTTCTGCGGGTGAGAAGTCCTGTTTTACAGGGGCAGTTTCTGTCTTCCAGGAAGTGCTGCATGAGCTCGTGCAATTGCAGTGAGGGCTGTCATTGTGGTCTGTGACCTTGGTGACCCAGTCAGATGTTTCCAAGTTGAGGACTGGGAAAGAAAGCTTTTGTGCAGCTGGGAGAACATGAGCCACGGCTAACTGTGGCGATGTTCTGGCCACAAAGAGGAGGTTGGTCTATGAGAAACACAAGACAGAGGGAGCTCCAAACATATCGTCAGTCATCCTTTCCATTTGTTGGTGTTTTTTTCTTTTCTCTTTTTTTTCTATCAGTGAATTTAGTTTGGGAATGAAAGATTCTGCTTTCATGAGGTTGAGGCTAGAATTCACTTCTTAAGCTCCTTGGAGCTGAGGGTAGCCTGTGATGAGGGTCCACTCAGTGGAATAACCATGAGAGATTTCTATTTGGGAAGTAGTAATCTTAGCAGGGCTTGGCCCATCCTGCTTACGCAGTCCCTCCTGGGCCCTAAACATTGTACATAATTACAAAGCAACTGCATATGCCTTATGAAAATTGTGGACAAAATGGCAGGCTCATGGTGGTAGCAGAGAAAAAGAAAACATCAAGAACTCCGAGGTTAGATTCATGTGGTTTATGAAAGGAAAATTGTGCTGCAGTTTCACAGTGACTTCACTGGAGCAGTCTGGCAGGGCCTTCCCCTAAACAGGCAGAATAACGTTTCCTGAGAGGACCAGGGAGCAGCCAGCCCGAACTGCTGACTCATGTTATGCTCTGCTGATGGCGTCTCCTTTTCACTGTTTTAAAGTAACTTCCAGATTTTTGTAGCAGTCCACGTTTGCCAAGGTTCTAACTCAGCTGAATCAATCAGAGTACAGTTAAGAAGAGAAAAACCATCTCATACAGTTATGAGAGATTTTAAAATAAGGTATTAGTGACTTAACCAACTGCTAAAAAACCAAAGAGCCTCCCTTATGACGAATGTTATCACTATGTACATCTAAAATGTACCATTAAAATAAAATAAAAAAAAAAAAACCAAAAAACCAAAGCGCCTAGATCAAGGTAGCTACCATAGTGTAGCTCAACCTGAAGTACCAAAGAGTGTGGAGGTTCTCTGGAGGTTTGAAGACTTGAAGGAACCGCTGCAATCTTCAAGAAATTTGCCAACTCTCTTATCCTGAAAACTCAATAATGCTGACAGCTTCCGTTTCCCAAACCTTTCCAGGAAATTGCTGGGAATGTCACACCAGTCCCTGCTTCTGACCCTAATTCTCACCTTCTCAATTTGTTCCCAAGTCTCTGCAAATGCTTCTTGCTGGGAGATTCTAATAGGGTATTCTGGGAGATGTAGTTCCTTGTTTCTCCTCCACAGTGAGGAGAGATCTTGGAAAGAAATGACAGGGATGCTGAGCACTCCAGTGGTGCAGTGCATGTGCACAGCGGTGTGTGGGATGATGGCAAAGTGACCACTTCAGCAATGTAAGGACACAGATGCTACATGGAATCCAGGTTCTGATGGTGTTGACAGGGTAAAGTAGACAGTGGTGAGCTTTCAGAGACAGCAGGTCAGTCGCTCCAGCTGTTTGCCTGTGCCCAGTGTCAGTGGGGGCTTCTCCACTGGAGAGCCTGGCAGTGTGACGTGGGCTCTGTCCATCCTGCAGATTTTCTGCCAGGCATTTTGTGAGCTAGCTATGGTCCTTTAGTAGTGTTTTGCCTAAATTAGTTAGAATGGGTTCTGCTGCTACAATTAAAGATCCTGCCAAACACCCTTTCAAAAAATAGTTCTCTTTTTACCTAAGCTAGTTTAAGTTGGGTTTCTGTCACTTACAGCTAGGAGAGTTATGACTTACGCATTTTTATCAAGTTAGGCCTAGAGGAAAAAGCTAAAGGAGGGAGAATATTTAAATACAGGTAAGATTATGGTCATTCTGGAGGCTAAACCTTGAAGAGGAACCTCTCACTTTTTGAGCAAGAAGCAGCTTAAGCAGCCTTCCCCATATCCTTATCAGATCAGTCTCTGTATTGCTTCCCCACATCCTGTAGCACAAGTCCTAATAAACTCTCTTTTAGATGATTTTTACTTTAGATGATTCATGATTTCTATCTTGAACAGAGCAGTTTGGGCTGGTAATGCCACAAGCTGGTAACACCAAAGTCTGGTGGCAATGAAAGTGGCCACCATCCAGGGCTGATAACAATGAGGAGGGCTAGAGCCATTACAAACAGCAACAGAAAGCAATAGAAGAATGGCTGGGATCTCCTGGCTCCAGCTGCTGGTAGAGTTACAGAGAGCTTCTAGCAGCTGCTGCCTCCAGCTGCCAGAGCTCTAAGAATTAAGAGCTAAGAGCTGCTGGCATTCAGTACTCAGAGTTGTTAGCACAAAGGGGGCTGCATTTTGCCTCATTTCGATTTCTATCAGGATTGAGCAAAAGAACCCCTAGCCAGCTGGTAATAAGAGGAGTGGGTTATGGGAAACCATAATATATAGCTGATTGGTAAAAAGTACAAGTGACAATTTGGTACTTGTAATGAACATCTAAAGTTGGAGCAGTCTTGTGGGACTATGAAGCCTGTAACCTGTAGAACGGGTACCATGTTTGCCTGAAAATAAGACATAACTGGAAAATAAGTGCTGGTCATTATCATGGTGAAGGCCAGTGTTATGCAGAAGATTATACCTCAATATTCTCTTGTTTGGTGCCTACTCTGTAATGGCAGGTAAGGCGATTGGGACTAGTATTTTTGTTCTCTAGCTTTAAAGGCTGATTATTTTCCAGCTAGGTCTTATTTTGGGGGAAACAGGTATCAGCTCTGGTAAAAGGTAAAAATTAAATGGTAGTCTATCCAGGTGGTGCCTGGAGCATTGGAGAATTGCTTAATGTGAAGGAAAATCCATTCATCTGTTATCAGAGGTGTTATATGGATAGATAAAAATTGCTTCTTTTCCCCCTTCGGCTGGTATTCACTGGAGTAACTGAGTAAGATGTGTATTATATATAAATATATATATATACATATTTTGAGTATTTGTATTTTATGTATATACACAAATATATATACAAATATTTATATGCATGTACATGTAATTATTCATGTAATTGTGGAGACCAAAGAATCCTACTATCTGCCATTTTTGAGCTAGAAACCAAAAGGTGGTGGTGTCGTTTTGTTCTAAGGCCTCAGGGCCTGAGATCCAGTGATCTACAGACTTCAGTCCAAATTTGAAGGCCTGAGAACCAGGGGTGCTGTGGGAAGAAGACTGCTGTCCTAGCTCAGTGGTCAGGCAGAGAGTGAAGTTGATCTTCGTACCTTTTGTTTTACTCAGGCCCTTCAGGGAAGGGTAATTTTCTATACTCAGTTCATCAACTCAAATGCTATGCTTCTCCAGAAACATTCTCATAGTCCCACTCAGAAATAACCTGTAGCCAGACCTCTGGGCATCCTGCGGCCCAGTGAAACTGACACATATTAACTGTCACAACCAGGAACCTCCCAAGCCTACTTCTCCTACCTTCCTCTAGCTGCTTATTTAACAGAATTCTGCTGTGTCATCTCAGGCTGTCAGACTGAGTTCTAATTGAACACGTTCTGTATGCTTATTTTTCGAACATTTATTGTGTTCTCAGTATCAGTGACAGGACATGAAACACGATAAGCTCACTGAATGGGTGAATAAACACCCTAGATACAGATACCAATATTGAGTCAAACCGGCCCAGGGGTTGGAAGGAGTTGGGCTGTGCGTAGGTGCAGAGTAACTGACTGGGGATAGCTAGAGCCTACAACAGCGGAGCAGTGAGTGGATTTAGAGAGACTCAACTTAGCTTTCAGGTGGGACAGGTGGAGACTGCATCATCGGCAGGGAAAATGGGGGACGGGGGTTAGTGGTGAGAATTTTTGGAAAGAGAAAGAGATGTACTCAAAGCTAGTCTTCCTAATACTTTCAGGCATTAAACAAGTCAGTTCATTTAATTCTAGTTACCACCTCCAATAAGGAAAAATCAAATTACCATCCAGGATCATATACTAGTAAGATAATGAGACAAAACTTTATCAAGTCAGAGATGAATCTTCTCCAGAATCCAAAATCCTTGTCTGAGAAAACATTTATTTGTCTGGCAAAATTCTCTAGTAAGCACTGACTGATACAGGCACTTTCCTTCTTTTGGCTTTGTAGTTCACTTAACCAGATCACCCTTCCTCCCCACTATTTTTTTTTTTTTTTTTTTTTTTTTTTAGTTTGCAAGAGAGCAGATTTAATACAGGACATTTACAAGTTACAACATTCACTCACGCAAGCCAAATGCAGGAAGAGTGCAGAACGTCTATGCATGCAGCAAAGACCTGAAAGATCCAGTCAAGGGCTGGGAGCCCACAGCACTGTCCCATGTATGTCTGTGTCTGCACTAAAAGACTGAAGAAATCTATACTAGAACCAGGATATGGTGCTTATAGCAGAGATGAAGACCAGAGCCCCCTCAAAGCAAACAGCAGCCATCCCCAGTGACAGCAAGGCTCTGAGCTCCTTCTGCAATGAGAACAGCTGAGTTCTTTCAGGGAAACCAGCTTCTCCTGGGAAACAGCCGGCCGCCATCTTCTGCTCCCGTTCTCATCCACGTTGTGTTGGCAACAATGTTCAGGTGGATCTTCTATGCGCAGAACCACACCAACTCAGTCCAGCTGGGCGTTCCTGCTCAAGTTGCCCACAATAAGTCCACAACAATGAGCAACACGATCTTCAGGTGCCAGGCTTTCTGGGATCCTGAGTGTCCGATCCCACGGCCCTCACGAGCATGTGCTGTCCAACTGCCTGATGACAGCGCCCTCCTGCTTGGCCACACACAGCACAGAGATCCCACTTTCCATGTCCTGGAAAGCTGCAGGGACCCAGGTGGGTGGCTCTGGACACTGGGCCAGTCCATGCCCATTGCCCTCCTCCTTTCTCACGGACCCTCAGCCTCTGTCCCTCTCATCTTTAATTGGGCCTCACTACAGAGCCCACTTCATAAAACTGTAGCAGGAATCTAATTTCTGTCCTTGCAGGTGTTATGAAAGATTTCATGGCTCGGGTCGCTGGTAGTCACTGTGTGGTGCGGCTGCAGGCTCCAGCCACCTCTGCCCAGCGGCCAGTCTGGGCTGTGGGAGAAAGTGCCATCGGCAGGTCCTTCCTGTGCGCTTAGAACCCTTTTGACTCCCCCTGTGGGCTTCAGCTCTCACTTCAGATCCTTGCTGGGTCCTGGGAATCCACTTCCCTCCTTCTCTTCCTCACATTGCCGTATTCCAGCGTCTGGACAACCAATCTCAGAGAGGGTATTTCTCTGCTGTTTACTGCTCCGCCATTTTCCCAGAAGTCCTCCCCACTATTAGTATATGTGCTGCCGAAGTGAGCACGTCCTCCCTATTACTGCCTGATAAAAAATACCCTCTGCAAAGTCCAGTTCAAAGGCTTACCAAACAAATTTTGTAATCACATGACAAAATTTTGGCTCCCTCCTTGGAAGTCAGTTGCATTTTGATTGTATTTTATGCATTTCTCTCATAACTTCATCTGTCTCTCATTTCAGTGTCTGTATACTTGTTTCATCTATATTAAGACAAAATCTTTTGTGTGCCTTTTCATGCATGCTCAGTAAATAGTTGCCAAATACAATTAAATTGTACTAATTTAGGTTTGTGCTGAGGTCTTCTCAGACACGCCTTTCAATTATCTTTGGGAAATAGTATCCCTCTCATTCCCACGCGTGAACTGTGCTTTATTTCCTTTATGGTGGGCACCACACTGGCGATATTGGCTATTTATTGTCTGTTTGCTCCACTAGCAAGTATGATCTAGGAGGGCAGAGATTTGGTGGTCCCTAGAACTGTGCCCGGTTCACCTGAGTAAACTGAAGTAACAGGAAGTAACAGAAATATTTATCAGGTTTATCAAGACTCTGGGTCTAATAATTTATCTGTCTGTCTCTACTTAGCTGCAGGGCACAGAGCCAGTCACTAACGCATAATGAACCCTAAGTATAGGCCTGAGAGGTCCGGGCTAACTCCCTGGCTGGCAGGGTAGAAAGTGAAGGCAGGAAAGTGGAGTTTAAGAGGGTGTGGGCGGGGAACATGGTCTAGGCCAGATTAAAGGAGCTGTTACTGGTGAACGCAGGAAAAGCAGGCTGACTCCGAGGCTGCCCCCTGCCCTCGGGTGCACGCGTCTTCTAGGAGGGCCATGGCAGACATGCTCAAGTGGGCTGGAGGGCAGGCGGCTCCCAGGGAAGAGGAAAGACAACTCGAAAAGGATTTGGGCTCCTAGCAGGGTGGTAAACTGCACTTACTCTGCAGTTTCGCCTTCTTTTCAGAGAAAAACCGTTCTCCTCTTTGTCACGATTAAGCATGTGACTCACTTGTGAAAGCAAATGAGAAGTTCTGTGCAAAGAAGCACATTCGTTCTCCATTCAATTTATTCTTCCTCATTCTCAAAAACTAGGTGCTTATCTGTTGTCCAGCATCTACAGCACTGCGCACATCTCATTTTAGAGTATCTGCGACCTGCGTCTCACACGACATCCAGGGTCTGACACTTTTGCCTCCCACTTTCCGGCCATCGGTCCCCGCACGGGGGAGACTCGGGACGCGTCGACCGCCTCCCGCTGCTCTCCCAGCAGCACCCCGGCGCGACACTCCGCGGATGCTCCGTCCTCTTTCCCCTCCCATGTACTCAGCAGACACTTTATGTCGAGCCAGTATCAGGCATGACTCAAATTTAAAGTCTTATTAAAGTCAGAGGCCGGTTTTGAAAATAGAAACTGATTCCAGGGAGAGGTTTTGAAGCAGTCTATTAAACACCCTATTAAAGGGCTATGAATTCAAGAAAGGGCCATCTAAGAAGCAATCATTAACACGTTAAAAAAAAAAAACCTTAAAAAAAGTAAAACAACTTGGGAAATGCTCCAAGCTGTGACCACAGCCGAAGATGCGCTGCCGCAGAGCGGAGCGCAGCCCAGTTCCGCAGTCCGGAGGGAAGGAGCCGGGAGCCCCCAGAGGCCGAGTCTGGACAGCTCCCTACACCCCGATCTTGAGGTGAGGACAGCGCTGTCCCCGAGGGTCGCCCCTCCGGCTCCCGCGCAGCTGCACGCCGGCCGCACCCAGGCCCGCAGGAGCCGCGGGGACCCGGACAGCCGCGCCCGACGCAGGCGCGCTGAGGGGCGGGGCGGACCGGGCGGGGCGGGGCGGACCGGGCGGGGCGGGGCGGACCGGGCGGGGCGGGGCGGGGCGGACCCGCGCGCCTTTTCCCAGCTCGGAGCCCGAGGAGCGCAGCCGTCCGGTCCCGCTCAGTCCGCGTCTGGAGCTGCCCTCGGCCGCCCGCGCCCCGCCGCCGTCCGGATCCGGCCGCCCGCCCTCTGTCTGCGTGAGTGACCCCGGGCCGGGGGTGGGGGGCGGGAGGCCGCGGCCGGGCGGCGGGCTGATCGGCGTCCTGTGCTCTCTTGCAGCCCCGCATCTCCCGCCGCGGACCGAGCGCTCGCCATGGCGCAGGTAAGGCGCGCTCGGGCTTCCCCTTTGTGGACCGCGACGGGGCCTGGAACCCATCGGAGAGCCAGACGGTGAAGAAGGGTCCGCACCTTCCCGCTCCCGAGGGCCCCGCGCTGCGCCCTGCTCCTTCGCAGCAGCTGGTGACGTGGCCGGCCCGGGGCCTCCTGAGTGAATGTGTAAAGCAGCCCTTCCCCAAATCCAAAAAGTCGACAAAATTAGAACCAGACCGAGAACAGCTCATCCCGGTCATGTGAGGGAGGGAACGCCTATTTTTTTTTTTTTTTTCTCTTGGCTTCCTTTCTTTTTGTTCCCTCAAAGTTTCCTGTATTTTAATACCGCGCGTGGGCGTTGGCTCTTTCCAGCGGAGCTTTAGTGGCGCTTTTTCCAGGTCTCAGCTCAGTTTTACTTAAGGAAACTAACTGTTCGTCGTCAGCACTGATTCTTTTGTGGTTTTTTTTTTTTTTTTCCCTCTTCTTTACGCTAAACATGAGACCAAAGAGCTGCTTTTCTTAAGTAATGAACTCGTGGAACAAGTTCTAAACTAAATTTGCCTTGGGACTGTTTCAAAACTTGGTTACCCAATATAGGCGTTTTTCTTCTCTTACTATTACTACCAAAGTGTAGGATAGAGAACATAGTTTAATGTATATAATTCATAGCCCAAAAGTTGATCCTGGAGCTGCCACGGCAGCTTACACCTATAATCCCAGCTACTGGGGAGGCTCAGCAGTTTGAGGCTACCTTGAACAATACAGAGACACCTGGTCTCAAAGAGGAAAAAAAAGTTGATCATGTTTGATGGGTCTGACTCCCACCCCACCTGACCCCAGCCACCCGAGTTCCCGAGCTCTGAGAACAATCGCAGCCCCTTCCTACGTCCCGTAGCGCCCCCACCTGAGCCCGGGAGCAAGGCCTGTGCTGCTGAGACGCGACACACCCGCCTACCTGCTAGGTAACAGCGACAGTGGCTGTGGCCACATACTCAGCCATTCCCTCTCTCCCAGTCTCAAGCTCCCCTTCTGGTCACCTCACCGAAACCAGTCCCACTAACTCCCTGACCTATTCGAAAAGACCCAGCTTAGTGAACTGACTCGTTACTCCAGGACATCCCTCCCAGAAGCCCCGTGTTCAGGCTGGTTGTGTTCTTCTTCCCTTCGGCACCATTTACCTAACAATATTACAAAATCTTTTGTGAATAAGCTATCAGTTCTTAAGTATATTCCAAGCCAAAACTAAGTTTATACATCGTGGCAATCTAACTGGATTGTAAGAGTCCAGATAATTTTTTTTAAATAAGCCTTTTAACTGCACAAACAGTGCTCTTTCTTATTTGTAGTTCACTTTTTATCAGATTGACTTATCCAGATTGAATAAGGTTTCACTGTCCTTTCCAAGAGAACATGGTAGGATTAAGATGAATTGGTAATTTAATTAAATTTATACAGTGATCTCATTCTTACTTCCTCTTTTGCACTTAAATGTTATAATCTCCTGTTACTTCAAGTGGAAAGTTTGGCTTAGGTTCTTTCCCCTAGAAAGGATATTTTACATGGAATTCACTTTCCTTCCCTGTGGAATATCTTTCTATCTGGTATGTTTGTGGTGATGAACACGATGATTTAGCAGGCACTAAAGAAGGATTCCCTTTATCCTTGCTCTCTCGGCTGTTTCTCATATCTCTTTTGTAAGTTTCTGTAATGTCTAAAGTTTTTCAATCTATTCTTTTCATTACATAGACTCTTTACCCGAGACAGAGTAAATGAGCACATTTTCTAATCACGGACATTCATTTTACTAATTTCAAAGAATAATAGTGTAAAGACTCATATATGCAGAGTTTGAGAGAATGATGCCTTACATTATAAAATTATGTACAAAATCACTCCAGGTGATCTTGGTATAACTCCAGGGTGGTTTTTTTTAAAAATCAAAACTAGTTTTTAGTCATTTTAAAAGTGACACAAAGTGTTAAGAAAGTGCAGTGTTGAATATGGCTGTACTAGTTATTCTTGGAAACCATGGAAGTAAAATATCTTGCTAAAATTTTTAGTATTAAGATGGAGTTTTGTTACCCTTGTGTTTACCTTTGATGACCTACAGAATGCCAGTATTATGGACTTGCACTTTTACTATTTAAAGTTTGATTTGGGGCCCACCGTGACTGTGGGACAGCCAGAGCTTCAGTGTTGGGTGTCAAGTGTCCCTGTGGGAGGGCTTATGGTTGGCCTGGGGGTATGAGAGCCAGCCTGCACTCCAGGGACAGCTGGAGAGTAATGGGACCAGATACCTGAGTTGTAGAAGTGCATATTTCAGCAATTGAAAATGTATCATCTATTTATTTATTTATTTGTTTATTTGTTTTTGGGTGCTGGGGATCGAACTAAGGGCCTTGCGCTTGCTACATCCCCAGCTCCCGGAAATGTATTATTTAAATACTAATGTCTCTTGGGGCTGGGGATTTAGCTCAGTGATTAGAGTGCTTGCCTTGCAAGCACAAGGGCCTGAGTTTGATCCCCGGCACCACACACACACACAGAAATAAATAAATAAATACTAATGTCTCTTATTTATTGGAGAATTAAAATATAGTTTCCTTCCACAGTAATTCTTCATGAGCTGTGGCTTCCATATCAACAGTTCCTTCTTTTTACTTATGTGGTGGTCAACACCCTTCCTATAACTGTGTGTATGCAGAAATCCAGGAATCAGTTGTATATGCAGGTCATGGCTCTGACGTCTTTTTGGGAATTTAACTAGAAAGTAGACATTGATCTCTGATAGACAATGTTGGAGTTTCTCAAAAAATAAACACGTATTATTAAGTTTTAGTCTTACGTATATTTGTATTAGTGTTTGTTTGCATTTGAAATTCACTTTCATATAGAAATAAATTTTTTTCAGTTAAACTTTACCTTAATCGTGTCAGGATAGAGAAATAAAATTGTGGGAAAAGGCAGTACTGGGAACAACATAATTTATATTATGTTGGGCAAGTATATTCAGACCTGGAGGCCACTCGACCTGCCCTTCTTCTTCTGGTCCTAATTAGTCTTGAAATATGTGGCACTGTAGTAGTTTTTTCTTTCATTCTTTTTCTTTTTTTTTCTTTTTTTTTTTTTTTTTCCTGGAATGGGGATTGAATCCAGGGCCTATGCACCGATCTGTGTCACCTGTCCTTTTATTTTAAATTTTGAACCAAGGTCTTGCTAAGTCGCTAAGTTACCCAAACTGGGCTTGAACTTTGGATCCTTCTGCCTCAGCCTCCCCTGAGTGCTAGGATTCCAGAAGAGTGCCACCACACCCAGTTTAATGATAGGTTTTTATTTAGATCTTTTACCTTTTTCTTTCTATAGCCAACTTCTGATTATATAAAAACAATTTTTTCTTTAGGTCTTATTTCTTAAATTGCTTATTTTGTTTTTTCTTCTTACTATTTAGCTAGAGCCAAATTATTGCACTCCGTCTTGTTTTATAAGTACTTAAAAATACTTGGGCTTGTTTTCTTTGCTTTGGAAAAATTAAGAGTTGACTGAGAGTGGTTATATTCATGAATGTATGATCTGTTCAGTACATTTTAACTCATTTCAAGGCTTTTATATCTTTTTAAGATAATCAGACTTTAAAAATTAGATTTGAGAAATCTGAGTTTGATTTCATTAATTATGTTATTTAAGAAGATTTAATATATTTGGGGTAGCAGAAATGTCATGAAGTCAAACTAGATTGCGTAGACGAGAAATTTTGTGAACATCATGGTTATCTCTGTGATATGTATTTAAACTGTACAAAGTTCAATAGGAAAAATTTGGAGTTGGTTTTAGAATTGTTGTGTCAGTTTACAGAGACCCCATGCAGAGCAAGGATTGGTGTGAATAAGTCGATTTGTGAGGAGATTGATTCCAGATGGTCTGACTGGCTGCTGATCCACGTTTAAGGTCATGCACCTGTAGCTGCTGTAATCTTGGGATCTTAGATCAAGGTGACCTGTTGATCCTTGGCCTGTGCCTCCCTGGGTTAGTCTGTTTCTGTTTGATCCCTCTGACTCTTATCTTCATTTTGCACTTGGAAAAGAAGTAGATGCAAAGCCCTCGGCTGTGTTACAGCTCCCTGAACAATTCTTTAGCATTCGGCAGACCTAGCCGCCTTCCCTAGAGTCCCCGGCCCTTGGGGAGACCTATACAAGTCATTACGTGAGTTAGACAAAGGGTATTGGTGGTTTTCTTCTTTCAATGACTTCAAATGGCAGAAATATAATTTTACATCATAGATACATTACTGTTATACTATGGTAAAATTTCACAAATGCATTCTTTTTTTTTTTTTTTAAACGAGTGTCCCTAAGATCTACGTTTTAAGTGTGTTTTGGACCCAGCGTTTCAATTTAGTAATTTACATACATATAGGCATGTAGGCAGTTGATTAATTGGAAAGAATGTGTATTTCTCTTGGTTTCATTTCTTTGGACACTAGTTCCTAACTTTTCTTTCCATGTGTGCCTGCATTCTGGAATGTCTCAAGTTTTTGCATTCTTACTCCGTGCCAGGTATTGTTGGACATGGGAAATCAAAAGAGAGATAGACCTAACATTTATTGATAAAAAAAGTGTGTTGCCAAATCTATTGTATGGATTACTTAGTTCCCATAGTACATTTTGGAAATAAGTATTACTATTTCTGTTTCATAGAAGAGAAAATTGTTGTTGCTTAGTTGGCATTTGTATGGGACAAAGAAAGGAAAGCATCATACGTGGAGACGACAACAAATATAAATGCTCACGGAGTGTAAGGGGCTCGGCATGACCAGGAACTGCAAGTAGTGTGTTCCTGGAGTGAACTGTAGTGTGGTAGGAAGTGAGGCCTTCTGTCGGAAGGGGATGCCAGATAGCTGGATGTTTGTCAAGGTCCAGTTCTGTTCGTTAGACTTATGCTTCTTGTGTAGATATCGAAGACAGGAGCCAGGCCTAACTAATATGAATTATGTTGTGGGTAATGGACAGCTGTCAGAGTTGTAGGTTGGGTACGCCATGGTCAGGTTTGCCTTTGACAAAGACTGGGCTCGTGCCAGCATTTCTGGGAGTTGCAGAGTTGTAGTAGTGGGGTGGGGGTGGGGAGCAAGAAGGCGAAGGTAGTTGGATATTGGAAGACCATTTGGGAATCTGTTGCAGTAATCCCAGTAAGACCCTAAAGGCTTAAACGAAGAGTGCCTGGGACTTCAGATAGGATGGGCATGAGTGTGGTGCATGACTGGGGTGGTGGCTGCTGGTAGAGATGTCAGACGAGGGCTAGTTGACTGGCTGGCTGGCTGGCTTGCCCTTGACTGATTTTTTTTTTTTTTTAATTTTGAGAAATGCAAGTTTGAGGCAGAGAACAGACAGAGGGAATTTGCTGAATCCGTATAAAATATTTAGATGGTACTCTCTAGTAAACAGCAGGGTACATATGCTCTTTCCATCCTTTTATCTCTATGGACACCTTCGTTTACATCTTATTTATCTCTTCCTACCTTTGCCAAGGTCCAGTCATGTTCCTTAGATTTATGCTTCTTGTGTAGGTATAAAAGGAAATAGAGTTGTAAGTTTGTGTGTGCACTGCTCTATAAACTTGACCTTTTTCTGAAGCAGTGGTATGAATGAATTGGCTACTGATTCAGTTCTTAATTATTGTTGACAGAATGCCCAGTTGAACAATTAGGTAAAGTAGCAGATTTTGACTTCAGATGTGAACTCAGGGGAGTTGCTCACTTCAGCAGACTCAGGGCGTCACTGTTACTAACTTGGGCACCTTCTAGGAATGCGTCCTGTAACCTTCCACTTTGCTGGTGTTTGCCAGGGGAAGGCACTCCCTCCTCTTGTAGGGAGGTTTAAAAAGAAGCATGCAGCATCCAAGAATTACACAACACAGATTTAAATCGTGCTTACAAATCTTTACTTTGTTATCAAAAACATTTCTACTCCTGTGAAAATATTTTACAGTGATGCTTTTTTCTCCCCTCACCTTGAGGAAGGTAATAGGAGAATTGGACAAAATAGAAGCAAAAATAAGAATGAAGGAACGTGAAAGGGAAAGGACATCATGCAAAAGTAAGCAATAGATCAATTTGAGTTTGAGGATTTGAACTGAAACATTCACCTTTTCCGATAGGATTAGAGTAAGGATTGGAGGTGGAGATCATGTCTCTCTGTTGTTCCCTGGTGAGTTTGTACCCTCTAATTCTCCTGGAGGGTCTCATTTTTGTTCTGGTATTTATTTCACTTTGTAGCTGAACACACAATCATGTTGTACTGACTTTTCCCTCTTTTCTTGCTTATCTCATTTCTTTATTAATAAAGAAATAATTTTATTTCTTTGGTGGGGTTCATTATCACAGGAAATGCCAGCGGACCTCTACTCTGTACGTCACGTATGACTTGATGCATTGTGACTGAATGAGAGGGACAGAACTCTCCCGTTTCAATTCTTTCTCTCTCCCCACCTTCCCTTCAGACTGGGGTCTTTGGAAACCTGAGTCTCTGAACCCCACACAGCTCCTTAGCAGTTGCTGGACTAGGCTAGTTTGCTTCATAGTTTATGGCTCTTGTTAGTATTGTGTGGCATATTGGGTGGGTGTTTGATTCAACTCTGATTATATAGTAGGGAAGATAAAGAGGGCTTAGTCCTCTTTGTTCCTCTAGGAAAGCTTTATTTAAAATGTTCTAGACTGGTGAATGTTTTCTCTTTAAATTCGAGATTGTTATTTATATATTATTTTACTGTATCTTTGAATCCTGTATGTAGAAAAAACAACCCTTCACTTGATTTTGGGTTAATTTTACTCATTTTATTTTGGCATATCTCATTTTTGGGGGGAGAAATAGGAGGTAAAAGAACTTCTAATTTACAGGGGGAAAAGATCAACAGAATTACAGAGCTAAAGAATGGATATTTTAGAAGATTAGAATTAAAAGAGTGAATTATATGTTTTGGCCTTGTGTTGATTAAGAATCCATAATAATTCTCTTGGTGAGGCATTGGTGGTAGGCGATAAAGGGAATTGAGATAAACTGAGGCTAAGTACAGGAAATAATAGAACCTGCTCAGGGTAGAAGTTAACCTAGGTAGAGCCTGGAGACTCCAGGAAACAGGGGAACCCCTCTCGGATGACTCGTTCAGCGCTGTGTGGGCAGGGACGGGATTAGGCAGGATGTCCAGACCAACGCTCTGTCCTTATGACTCATGTCTGTGATTCACATCTGGCCCCTTGATACTGCTACGTGGCCTTGCTAGCTTTGGCAGTGACTCCCAGTGTATGAATGTAGCAAGTGTTTCACAATTCTAGATTGCTCTAAAATACATGCCCGGCGGTCATTTCTTCTTCATAGGTAATAGCTGAGATTTTTAAGGGTATTTTTTTCTTCATCTTTTACCTCACGTATCTTAGACCCTAGGGGTCAGATTTTTTTCTTTTGAGACAAGTGACTCTTATCTCTTCTCTTTTTAATCTCTTCCCCATTGTAAACTCTCTTCTTCTAGTGGTTTCTTAAACGCCTACAGCCAAATCCACCACTGTATGTAAAATGAGGCTTCTCTGAGGTAATCTGCCTCTCAGTTCACCCTTGAGGGTCTGGCAGCCAGGCCTACACCGCCCTGAAGACTGCTATGTACAAATCCAGGGGACCCTTTTGATCATAGCTCTGAGCAGACTTCCCCATGGTGTTGGATGCTTCTTCCTTCAGCTGCGTGCCTCCCTGGAGCTGCCTCTTGCCTTTGGGGAGCAGGCGGCATTATAGCTGTGCGCTTGGGAGCAGCAGGCCCGCAGCTCTGCAGCTTGCCTGCTCGATGGTCACTGGGGAGATTGGCCAAACCTTTCGAAGCTGCTGGCTTTCCGCGTGTGTACAGTGCAGTTGCACGGAGCCGATGCAGGCTCAGCAGGTGTGAGCTGCCATTCTCACTGTGGGTCACTTTCTCTTCTCCCTTGGTTCTTCTTTCCACCCCCATTAATATCGCCTTGTCTGGTGGCACTGTTCCATAGCCCGGCTACCACCTCTGTGCACCGTAACCCACAAGCCCACCTTTCCTGTGGTATGACTGCTAGGGAGAAATGGTTTTTGCCTTTCAGCCATCCTGTCCGCACCCAAATCAGAATCATCCCTAGGAGTCGCTTCTGTTCCTGCTTGTTTTTACCTTGCCATTTTCACGCCGCTGGATTTGATTAGGACTTTTGTACTGTTTTTCCAGTTTTAGTTTTGAACAGTTTTCCCTTTTTCTCTCTTTTTTTTTTTTTAAGACAGAGCCTTAGCAAGCTATCTAGGCTAATTTCAAACTCTTCCTGCCTCAGCCTCCGCAAGTACTAGAAATACAGGTGCTCCGAGTGGTCTTCCAGTGTCTGCTCTTGCACAGTCTGTTCCGTTGTCCCACGGCTGCCGCAGTCCTTACTATGCAGAGCTGATGCTGCTCTGCCCTGCTCGAACGTCTCCCAGGCTGACATCTGCAGTTTCTGTATGTGTCTTTTTTGTGCCCCCGTCATGACCTTCCTCTTACTAGTTTTTCTATTCAACCTGACCACTTGTTCAGTCTATTGAAATAGTTAACCCTTCATCCAAAGTGCCAGATCATTTCATTCTTCCATACTTCATGCATCCTGAAAAATACCCTTTGCACTTCTTTGCTTTTCTGATCATGGCTGTCGAATGCACAGGCAATTTTCAAGATGTATTTTGGAATTTTTTTCCGATTTCTTCTTTTTCCACTCTAATAATTCACTTTCCTGTTCACGTGCTCACATTACTCTGATCTAACTTCTGTGTAGCCACTCTACTGCACTTGATTATTTATACGGTATGCCTGTCATTTCTGTTTTAGTGATTGTGACTTTTAGTGCAATATTTGGAAAACAGAAAGCATTAAAAATGTTTCGTTGAGTGAACAAACAGGCAGGTGAATAGCAAGGGCAAGCTGTCCTAATCCTCACAAGAGGAAAGCTTGAAGTATTTATTCATTTTAATAGTGATACTGATGATATCTTTATAAAGTTCACTAAATAGAAACCACAGTTTGGCTTGAAGGCCCATTTACTCCATTCCTAGTAATTTCTTTACCAGCTATAGGCCACTATATTACGTTCAATTAATCGTGTTAAACCATATGAAACTACCTATAGTCAACCTTTCAATTCATGTAACTTAAGCCGTGGAACCAGAGGGAGGGAACTTACGGTCTTCACGCCTCTGTACTCCTTAGACGAGGTGGAAGCGGAGCCTGGCCCAGCTGCTGGGGATTTCCCACTTAGTGGAGTAAACAGACCTGGCTTTCACTGGCTCTCTGTGAGGCAGGTGGGAGAGAGGCCTTCTGTCCTGTATCCTTGTCCGACTCGACAACAGTCACTTGTTCTGCTGAGGGATGGAGGGAATGAGAACTGCCACCTGTCGGCATCCTGGGGACACCCTTCTCGCAGAGTGTGTTCCTTGGCCACAGGATCGCAGTCCTCGACCCGGAAAGTGCAGGTCGGGAGAAGCTCCATGAGGTCAGGTTTGCCTGCAGCTTGTTTCATAGCTGTCTCTCTGTTCGAGGAAAGATGAATCTCTCTTCTCTCCTTGACTGAGAAGAGGGACTACTGCTAAAGAGGAGACTATTCTGACACTTGTTAAGATGGTGAGGCAGACTGATTCAAGATTATCATAATGTGGGCTGTGACTATCACCACAGGCAAGAGAGATCAGGCTCAACTTGGAGTATAGTGAAGACAGCTGGGAATTTGCAGCCAATTAGCGGAGTCAGTGGAGGGAAAGTTACTAGGAGGAGACATGGAGTGTAGGAGGGTTCTCGCTAAACTGACCTGACAGGATTCCTGCTGAAGGCAGGCCAGGGTGGTCAGATGGTGAGGAAACTGAGCAGATATAGAGCGGTTTGGACTGCTGAAACAGAACACTGCAGACTAGTGACTTATGAATAAACATTTACTTCTTATAGTTCTGGAGGCTGGAAGTCTGAGATAGTGATGTGCATGGTCAGGCTCTGGTGAGGGCTCTCTTTGGGGTTTAGACAGCTGCTTTCTTGTTGTATCATCACATGGCAAAGAGCAGAATGGAACAAGCTGCTGGAGACTCCTACAAGGACGTTGATCCCCTTTTTGAGAGCTTTGCTCTCATGATGTTATTAAATCCAAATTATTTCCCAAAGGCCTCACCTCTTCATATAGTCACATAATAGGGTAGGGTTTTGTATTAGTCACCTTTCTTTTGCTGGATCAAAATGCTTCACACTCATAACTTGGAGGAAGAGAGGTTTATTTGGCTCATGGTTTGACTTTAGTCTGTGGCTGGCTGGCTCCAAGGCAGGAACATCCAAGTGAAAGGGTGTAGTAGGGCAAGGCTGCTCACTTTGTGTTGGCCTGGAAGCTGAGCGCTGGAGAAGAGGCCCTGGAGGGACAAGGGCATGTCCCTAGTCTCTTTTCAGTTATTTGTTCCCAGACTTTAGATGGTATATTAACAGGAGTTTGAGGAATTCAAAAGCATTTACTGATAAAAAGTAAATGCTAACAGTGTCCTTTATCATAGGATAAAAATTTATGACTCAGTATTAATAAAGCCTTCTGAGTCTAAGGATCTAATGATACTATGAACTCTTCTGGGGGGAATATTAAAATTTAGATTATTAAAAGCTCTATATATGATAAAGTATGCATAACAGGAAACTTTTTAAGGAATATATTCCAGCATATTCTTATGGCATATGAATTAAAGTATCTTTTTTTTTTTTTGGTTTTCTGAGACAGGGTCTCACTGTGTAGCCCAGGCTGGCCTTGAACTCACAGTGATTCTCTTGCCTCAGCCTCCTGAGTGCTGGAATTACAGGCATGTGCCACCGCGCCCAGCCTGCAAAATATCTTTTCGGGCCTTGGTGAGTTATCTTCAGATCTCCAAGTGTACAGAAACAGGGTTCGGGGTGGTAGTGTGTAGAGTGAGAGCCTTGCTTAGGATTGTGCTCAGGGTAGGATGTCATTTTTTTTTTTTTCTTTTGATGTCATGTTTTAAATGCAGATTTAACATGCTCCTAGATCAAAGTGCTAGAGACTTAAAGTGAAAGAATCCAGCGCGGACATGCCCTCTGGGAACCAGGGGATTGTGGTGGGGCGCGATCACTGGGGTGATACCAGGGGAAGGGAGAGTGAGCCGCCTTCCCACTAATGGTGTTGCTGGCCGGTCAGGGTACCTCCTACGCTGAATTGGTCCTACTAATCTACATTGCAAATGGTCCAAATTTCAAATGGGGCATACGTCTTACCACATGGTAAATTTACTCAGAGGCCGAACATGGCATAGAGCAAATGGGACCAGTCGCGATATGGACAGCACTTGGTGCTCCCTATGTAGGTTCTCAGAGGCACGGTGACCGACTTCCCTGGATTTGATGATCGGGCTGATGCAGAAACTCTTCGGAAGGCCATGAAAGGCTTGGGTAAGTTCAACTTCCTGTTTGTTCTAATTTTATAAAGGGATTAATTACAGTGAGGTCAATTTTAGAATAATGATATGAAATTTATAGGAGAAAAGACAAATTAAGATAACAAAAGAATACTATGAACCATCCTTGATATTCACACTCTTCCTAGCCACTTACAGACCTCTCAACTCCAGGATTTCCACATGTCGCTCATGCCCTTGCACTGGGGCTCCCTCTGCACCAGTGTCCTGTGCCCTCTGGCCTCCCCAGGTCTTCCTGCCATCCCTGGCTCCATCTCCTGCTGCAACTCCGTGTGTCTCTGCTCCGGGTGACCTGCTAGCCCTCAAAGCCCTGCACTTCCTGCCACTGAATTTTCGCTTTCCCTAAAAGCCCTTCTTCCTCATATCCCAGCCTCTCACAGCCCTTTTGTTCTTTAGGACTGTTTTGGGGTCACCTTCTCCATTATACTTTTCCCTAAACTCCTTTCTACCTCCTTTGAGCCCCATTTAACACATAGACCTCTCCCCAGCTACTTGCCCTTCAGCCGTAGCTCATAGTTATTGGTGTGTTGTTGTACCTTTCTCTTTCCCTGGCCTGCTGTAACACCAGCACGTTGTGCCTCATGAATAGCTGTTACTTGTGTGACTGTTGCATGAAAAACTAGAAGCATCCAATTTTTAAAAAGGAGTAAGGAGTATTTTTACATCTATTTCAGAATATGTTGGGAATAGAGGGTAGTGTATATCAGAAATAAAATTTTATATCTTGTCAGTTTTGTATTTTTAATTATTCAATAAAATATATATTTTACATGCTCTCAGAGAGAAGAAAGGAAATAAAATGACTGGGGAGCTGGCTTGGGGGTTATTGAGAGCGGGCATGGGGGAGCCAAGTTGTAATTGTTAATCATAAACTGCAGGCACGGATGAGGAGACCATCCTGACCCTGCTGACGTCCCGAAGTAATGCTCAGCGCCAGAAAATTGCCGAGACCTTCAAGACTCTGTTCGGCAGGGTAAGATCGCACTGCGTCCACAGGCGGCATGTGTGCTGTGGTGTTGAAGCTCCTGCTTTCAGTGGGAGACTGGGTGCAGGACTCCCTGCAGATAGGTACAAAATGTGCAAGTGTTCAAGTCCCTTATATAAAAATGACGCAGTATTTGCATGGAACTTATGTATACCTTCCTATATACTTTATGTCATTTCTAAATTATAGTACTTAATACAATATAGCTACTTATTTGTTTAGGGAATGACAAAAAAATCTGTATATATTTGGTACAGATACAGTTTTTCCCACAAATGTTTTCTGCTGAGGTTGGTTGAACCTGCAGATGTGGAACACATAGATGGGGAAGAACAACTGTACTAACATTCTTTTCTAAAGAATATTATTTATTGAAAAGAATATCAGTAATTTTTGCCTCTGGCCTATGTTTTCCCCCTATTTTCCTCTAAATTATCAGCTATTGGGGTGTGATATTCGCCTGACTTATACTCACATAATTCTCTCTCCTTGCCCGATACTCTTTCTGTCTCAGAAGGCCCTTTTCCTTCTTGTGAGCTTCCCACTCAGCCTTGTTTTATTCTCCATGTTCTAGGTGTGAGCCTCTACTGAAGTGTTTTGTTATGATACTCATAGTCTTGGTTGCTTTTGTGGTGATTTTAACAAATGAATTTTTAATTAATTGATTTAAGTGCTTTTATTAACAGTGCAAAGTAAAAAAAGAATTACTAAATGAATTACTGTGTATGTGAAAAACTTTAATGTAATTTGGTTATCTTGAAAATTTGTATTTGTCATTTGATTAAGAAACAAATGTGGAATGAAAGCAAATTCTGTTTTTTTGTTTTGTTTTCTAAAGTATTGGTGATGGAATCCCTAGTCCTGTGCATGCTGGGCAAATGCTCTAGCCTGGAGCTGCTGTATATTCTCCTACCCCTAAGAAAGCGTTCTGAATGTCTTATATTGTCACCTGGTTTGCTGAAAAGGGCAGATAGGAATTGCTGTTTTTCTTTTCATTATTATATACACAGTTTTACCCATACTGACAGGTATCTTCCAGTGATCAGAAGCATAATAATGACCATAATATATTACCTATTAGAATGTTGTTACATACTGACAGAAAAGAAAAAATTGTTTAGGTATGACAGTGTAAATACAAGTGCATTTAGGTTCCTTGAGAATTATTACAAGGATACATATGTTTCTCAGAGTAGTATTTTTTTAAAGTAAGTTTTTAAACTACTTTTTTTTCTTTTGTGCTATTGGGGATTGCACCTAGGGCCTTGTGGGTGCTAGGCAAGTGCTTTACCATGGAGCTACATCAGTCCATGCTTTTAGCCTACTTATAAAAATTATTCATTCTTTTTAACTTTTGAAGTTAACAAAAACCTCTCTTAAAAACAAATAGGTGATGTGTAAGTGGCTTTGCTTAACATTCAGGTCAGATGTCAAAAGCACGCCATTCAGGACCTTGGGGTTTTGTGTAGCTCCTGGGGCTGCTCCCTGGAGGTAGCAGCACCCAGATTTCATTAGCGCAAAGGGCTAGCATTCATATCTGAGAAGAATCTCTGTAAAATCTCTGGCTAACCAGCTTGTGTTTTCTGTGAATTAGGATCTTCTGGATGACTTGAAATCAGAACTGACTGGAAAATTTGAGAAATTAATTGTGGCTCTGATGAAACCCTCTCACCTTTATGATGCCTATGAACTGAAGCATGCTCTTAAGGTAAAAGGACGCATGAAAGGAACATTCCTATCACATGTAAAGCCATTTTGTTTGAGTAATTACTGCATCTTAATTATTGTATTTTAAAAATTGTATCTGACTTATTTCCTGAGGGTTACTTGTAAGACACAACCGTGGGAGGCAAGAAGTAGAGGGAGAAAAAAATCACAGGTGTCATTTAGTAATTTTGTATACTTAAACTCACTCACACTATTTAAATTTTTAATTTTTTTGAGCTTTTATACTTTATTTTCCTGTCTGTCTTCTAATTTTGAGACATGTTTAAAAATGTTGCAAATGAAACGTTGTAACTCTTTAAATTGAAAGTTATCTGATTAGGGAACAACAGAGTAACTGGTAAACTTGTTGCAATTT
Source organism: Hystrix cristata (assembly GCA_004026905.1). Lineage (NCBI taxonomy): Eukaryota > Metazoa > Chordata > Mammalia > Rodentia > Hystricidae > Hystrix > Hystrix cristata. The sequence goes on along the minus strand of PVJO010008621.1, from coordinate 31,174 downwards.
CACTTGTAGCAAAAACTAAATATGTGTTTCCTTAAGGGCTGTTTGGGATATTATATACATAGGGCTGCATTGAAACATTTACTTGGCCTTAGGAGAGTAAGAAATAGTTCAGGGGTTAGGAGTTGGATTTTAAGTGGGCAAACTGAGATTTAACCACGAGGAGATAATGTAGCTCGTGGACTCTTAGGGAGTGGAAGGAGAAAAAGAAGTATTCAACTAGAAGCCTGTTTATGGAGATTCTCTTCATTTTCCTACAGTGATTCTTTTGGAGTAAACAAAAATCACAGGTTATTGAGAAAAGGGCTTTCTTACAGAATGTTTCTGGACTGTCACAGTAGCTAAAATTCTGCCAGAGGATGAACCCAGGATTTTTAGTGCTTCATATTTTTGGGTAAAGGAACAGAAATAAAAGGCAAAAGGCTTAAGTCTTTTTTTAAAAATCAAGTTCAGCTGTAGTATTGCTTATATTTTCTAATTTAGCAAGGTAGATAAAACTTTCATAAGCTGAAAAACGAAAATCAATCAAAATTATTTTCCAAAAATCCAGAAAGCAACTTTCAATTCCTTTATACTGATACAATTTGTAAAAAACTAAGCAATGCTATCTTTACTGTTGCCTGTGTTAGTTTTCCGTTATTGTAAAAAGTACCTGAAAAGGTGTGTTTTGGCTCACAGTTTAGAGGTTTCAGTCTGTGATTGATTGGCCCTGTTGCTTTGAGCTTGTGGTCAGGCAGCACATCATGGTGGGAGCACGTGGCCAAGGAAAACTGCTCCTGTACTGCTAGGAAAAGGAGGAAGAGGCGGCCAGGGTTCTGCAGTGTCCTGCAAGGCCACCCCTCACCCCACCGACCTGAGGACCACTGACTAGGTCCTACCCGTAGAGGTGCTACCATGCCCTCGCAGTGCTGCTCTGGGAACCAAGCCTTTAATACCCCGAGTCTTTAACTACAGTATTATCGCGGGTGCAGAATTTCCTTGTGGCTACAAACAGAACTTAACTTAGGTGTAGTGGTTTATTTTTTGAGGTATAGATTGTTTAAGTATCAGTGATCCTCCACATAAATACATGAAAAGTTTTTGTTTTTATTATTTCAGCCTTTTTGTTATTTCACACATTATTAAAATTTTTGCTTTTAAACTAAAATTAACCAATCAAATTTTAAGTCACAGATTTATATAACCTATTGTATATATGTATGCATATATACGTATACATATATATAACAATATACACATAAATATGTGTATATAACAATAAACATTGTTTTCATTGCACAAAAAAGAAAAAACTGTTTTTGGAGAGAAAATTAATTTAAAATTTCACATCAGTAATAGAACTTACAAATTAAGAAGTCCGTGTTATGTTGGATGATATTTATATAATTATGCAGTTTGGTAACATCTATTCTAGGAAGATAATTTTCCTTTTTAGATAATTGTTCTTTTTAGTCTTAGTGACATATTTTCTCTCTTAAAAATACATTTCCAAACAGGGAGCTGGGACAAATGAAAAAGTACTGACAGAAATTATTGCTTCAAGGACACCTGAAGAAATAAGAGCCATAAAACAAGTTTATGAAGAAGGTAAATATTTTGAATTATATATTTTCCAACTATGTCACTTTCATTTGTCAAACCTGAATGCCTTACTTTTATATCTGTGGCAGGCAGGTAATACATACTGTTGAATGAATGAACTACAATTTAAGCTATTTTTCCATTTCAGTTTAAAACAAACACTTGCCTTTCAGCCTGTAACTATTTTAAGTAGTTTATAAGAAACTGCAAGTAAAGATGAAGCTTATTTTTGCATAAGATTTAGATTATTAGAGAAAATACAGGTTATCTTTCTTTTATGGTAGTTTAAGGTATATACAAGTGTTTTTCCTTCCTTCAAATAAATTTAATCATATGCTAGTAGAAGTTAAGAGTTACCTAAAAAGCATTTTGCAAACATGGGAAAAGAAACCTAAACTCTTTTCCAGATTGGAGTTGACGAAAGTACTTGAGTAAGTGTATATTTGTTTTAGCTAATGTCAGTGCTGAGTGACATACTTTGCATTTTGATTTTTCTTTTTAGTCCACTTTTTAATTTCAACCTAGAGTATCCTATGAATGGAATCAAGCAAATGAGATGAACGTAAAGGTAGAGAGTTGTTCTTTCCTTCTCAGAGTTCTCGAAGCTGACTCTTCCTCTTGCCGAGGAGGACCAGACCGTCTGGGTTGTTAGTTCAGTGGGCAGACTCCAGGCTGTGTGCCTTTTGTGGGGAAATGCGTCTCTTTCTCAGTGTTAATTGTTGATCTTAGAAATGACTTTGTTAACCCACCAAGTCAACAATATGAAATTCAGACCAACTAAATAATTACTTTCTGAAGTGTGGGGTCTTTCTGTCATGCTTTGGTTTTTATAGTTAGTGAGGCCCCAAACACCGAGGCAGAGGTGACGATGCATCTCAGCTTTTAGGTTTATTCGACATATTATTCGAAGATCTCTTTCTAGGGATGTTGACATCGATGATTGAGCCTTCCTGCAGCTGGACGACGAATGAAGGGCTGGACGGGGATGAGGGCCGCGTGGTCCATCCTACTCAGCTGGGTTACAGAGCGCTAGCTGTGTACCTGACACTGTTCTAGCTGCAGACACAACTCCTGTCTGCCAGGTGTTTGCATGCAGCCTGAGGGCTACGGGTGACATGACTTGGTACAACTGTAGTAAACAGCAGCGAGATTCAAAGCTTGGGGTGTTGGGGAGGTTCACGGAGCAAATGAGACAATCAGCAGACTTTCAAGACTAAGAGGCTTACTGAATATCCATATTCAAATGAGTGGTTAAAGAAATAGTGTACACACATACACACACACAAACACACAATGGAATATTACACAGCCTTAAGATGGGAACTCCCGTCATTTGCATTTTGATTTTTCTTTTTAGTCCGCCTTACTTTTTTGTTTCAACCTAGAATGTCCTATGCATGGAACTTGGAAGCACAGATGACCTTGGGAGGTGTTCTGTTAAGTGAAAAAGCCAGGTGCAGGAAGGCAGATAACTGCATGATCTCACTTAGGTGTGGAATCTAAAAAGTTGAACTGCTAGAAGCAGACAGTAGAATGGTGGTTGCCAGGGGCTGGATGGTAAGAAGGGGAGGAGAAGGGTGAAAGGGAAAAGGTGCCGAGGCGGTGTTGGTCACAGGGTGCTTACGCAGGATGAAAAAGTTTGGGCATCTGATCATAGCCGGATGACTAGGTTAACAGTACACACTCTTCTGTATACTTAAAATTTTCCAAGAACGTAGGTGTTAAATGTGCTCACCACACGCACACACACAACTGTGTGAGGTGATGATACACTGATTAGTTTGTGGTAATCATTTCACAATGTATACATGTATCAAAATGCTGTGCTAGATACCTTAAATGTATACAATTTTTATTTGTCACTTGTAACTCAGTAAAGCTGGGAGAAGAAAAGACACGGTGGGTTTTTAGTAGGAAAAGAAGATATTTTTGGCACAGGTGCCCATGATCCTCCATGGCATGGACACTGGGCTGGGGAGAGCAGACTGAGGGAACAGAGACAGCCCAATGTATGGGGGAGGTGTGGGTGTCCATTAGGGCAGATAAACTGAAGGGAGACAAACTGAACAAGCCAGGTTAGACTAGGTCAGCGGTAGCGAACCTGTTGCACGTGTCCTGCAGCAGGTTGTTTGCATCACTGAAAGCTCTAAAAGGTTCACCATCACTGGGCTCAGTCATAGATGGTTTCGCACGACTGGACGATGAATTTGGGCTTGATTCAAAGATACTGTAAGTTCCTAAGTGGGCAATAGAGTGCTGAAGGAACAATAGAAGGAAGAAAGGAGTTTTAAATCAAAAGGTTTCTTTGGTAGCCAGATGTGTGAGGAGGTAAACTAGGTATTCACTAGTTGTGGCCCCACCTAGGGTGATGGGAAGTTTGAGGAGTTTAAATCAGAGAAAAAAGAAACCATTTGATAGGATTGATGGCTGATGGTTTGCAGGTGTTGGAATAGAGGAAGGAATCTCAGAGTCCTGCAAGGTTTTGTTTGGGAAATTGGTTGAAATAAAGATACAATTTTTTTTGCCTTTTAAAATAGAGGCTTTAGGCTTTTAAAGTTCACCTGCTTTCAAATAATGATGAGACATTTAAAAACCTTGAGGTAATGTCTGTTATCTCATAGTAGCAGCTGTCTTGAGTGTTAGTGCAAAGAGTTTACAGGCCCCGTCACTATCAGAGCGACCTTGTGTTGAAGAGTTGGCAGTGGAGGTAGGAGGGATGTACTTTAAAATGTCATTGCTGTCTTTCAAAGTTAACTTTATTTGCTGCAGAGGAAAAAAAATCTTATTAGAGGGTGGGATGGTCATGCACAAGAAGGGGAAACTCAGGATGGAAGACATTTGGAAGCCAATTATGTAAAACATTTGGAAGAAAGCAAAACGAAGCTTAACCTTGTGACCGATTATATTTGAGAGGGTTTATAGTACATTCATGTGTCTTAAGATTACTAACTACAGTGGTTGAGAGCATTTCTAATTGGCCGAGCCATGATTTAGACTTGAGTCAAGTGTTTTGTTTTTTTTTTTGTGGTGCCAGGGATCGAACTCAGGCCCTTGTGCTTGCAAGGCAAGCACTCTAATCACTGAGCTAAATAAACCCCCGGCCTGAGTCAAGTGTTTTTGAGCGACTTTAATTCATTTTTGTGGAGCCACTCACTCAAAGTGTCTGCCTTCAGTCTTTGAAGCACTCATGTTTATCAAATACAATGTTTCTTCCTTTGCATCTCTTTTGTTTGATTGATGAGGTAGGCTGTCTTTTTGTGGTTAACAGAAACTATAAGTAAGTGTGAAATAATTGTGTTGCAGAATATGGCTCAAGCCTGGAAGATGACGTGGTGGGAGATACGTCAGGCAACTACCAGAGGATGCTGGTGGTTCTCCTTCAGGTACGGGGTGGGGACGAATCATGTCTGACTAAAGGGCCTAAGGTCGGACTGTCCTGACTATTAAAGTAAAGCCACTTAAAATTCTTTTAATAATTTCTGGAACTTGCTGATTCCTACTGTGATCGCCGAATGTTGCCTGTACTTATCTACATTTATGACCTAACCTCTTAATAGCTGACACGTCCACTTGTTTTTGGCAGTAGCATGTGTCCTCTTCCACAAAATTTATAATCAGGAGGGTCAGATGGAGGTTTGGAATGATGTGTTATAGTGTGAAATATTGAGGGGTGGTGACAGGATCTTAATAAAAGCATATTATTGTAAAGAGAAAAAGCTTTATGTCCATAAGCATCAGAAGGAATATGTGGTATAATTCAGTAATGTGACATGTTCTTTCTTACAGGCAAATAGAGACCCTGATGCTGGAATTGATGAAAATCAAGTTGAACAAGATGCTCAGGTGAGTGCAGCTACCATCTGATGATGTTTTATTATGACCTAGAGATGAAAAAAAGAATTCACAGTAATGGAGAATCACAATGTAGTTGTAAGAGCCTCTAGAAGTGATTAGTTTATGGGTACATTAAAATCCTGAGACCCACACACATGCACATCTGTTTCTCTCTCTCTCTTGTTCTGGCCAACAAAATATTTTATTCCAAAACTGACATGAAATAAAATAAATTATATAGGAAATTCTACTTAGACATGCTCTAGTTTTTGTGTCATTATGGAACATGTACAAAATAGAGAATTGTACGCAAATAAGAAAACCCACATATTCTTGATTCCACTGTGTACAATGCAGTGTCTTAGCAGGAGGAGAAAACACAAAAGAAAGAGTAAAATCTTTCATGGTAAGTGGCTTCTTATTTCATAACGAGGCGCCAATGTTGTTTTCACATTAGGAAGTTTCTCTGGATTTCCTTTGACACAATTCTAAACAGTATTGTTCTTTTGGCAGCTCCTTCAATAACTCTCAAAGGAAAATTTGTACTCAAGGGACTTTTTCACATGCAGTATAATCTTTGTATGGTTTATAAAGCACTCAAATGCAGGGAATAAGTGTTAGGGAATTTGAAACAGGAGAGCTGGAAACTGGAACTTGGTGCTAAAGGAATTGCTTAGGTTCCCAGACTCTGCTGGGGTAGCCTGTGTCTCTGGTCCTGTGTTTCAGTTAAGCGGATGCAATCTTTGTTGTTAGTCATTCAGGACTGAGAAAGGAAGGCATGTACGCACTCTTCGGCGGGGCGTTCTCTGTGTGACAGCCAGCGAGTGTGTGCTCCGGCTTTGCTGATAGGTGCAGGGAGGAGCAGCATACTCCTTTGGGAGGGTTGATTTGATTGCACAGTAGCTTCAGAATGCTGTGATTGCGGTCTGCAAGAGAGAGAAGGGAAGAATTCAGTGTTTTCTGAGGGCTGCATGTGCAGTATTGGACTCTTGCTCCACTACAGTTTATAAAAATGCCAGCTTATAGCGTCACATTTTCATTTAAGACCTCAAAGCCCTCAGGGATCCTGCTGTCCTCAGGATGAAGTCCAGGCCCCCAAATGTGCTTTGGAAGCCCCTTGTGATCTGCGTCTCACCTCCACCCCGGCCTCCCTCGTGGCTGCTCTCTCCTCTTCTTGCCCTGCCCTCCTTCTCCTGAGCAGCCCTCTTCAGAGCCCAGCCCTGAGCTGAGACACTTCCAGGTAGCCCCCCCGAGCCTGCAGATGTGAGTGGGGTGGTCCTCCTGGGGAAAACTGCTGTTAGCCAGGCTTCCCACACTGCCCCAGCCACCCCACAGTGACTGCCTTCCCAGGGCACGAGTGGCCTCAGCTCCTAGCATAGAGTTGGTACTCAGTAAGTAACTGATGAATGAATTAGTACTTAGCCCTAAAGTAGGGGTGCAGTTTCCCTCTGCAGATAAGGAAACAAGCCCATGGTTCATACCACAAGCAGTGCATTTGGGGTTGCCTTTCCCGCTCACTGACCAGCAACCTCACTCCTGCCTCTCGTGTTCCTGGTCATATCAAGGGCTGATTAAATATGGCTTGGAAGTGCAGATCCAGCTGAAGTCCACCTTCTGGCGAGAAGGGGCAAGTGCAGCCTCCCAGGTCCCATCCCATCCGTAAGGGGTGTTGCTGGGCACTGAGCCGACCTTGCCACTCCCCAGGCATTGCTCTGTGGGCTGTGGGAGGAGGCAGCGCTGATGATCACATTCCTACTCCCGGGGAGGAGCTCAGTCAGCTTCCCAACAGGCTGCGTACATCTCGGATGGCACAGCCGGGTGTAATGAGAGCAGCGCCCAGCAGGGAGCGCAGTGCACTGTAACCTCATTTCCACCTTCTCTCTCTCCGGAGTGCTCGCTGCGGTGTTCCTCTTCTCAGACTTCTCGGGCGTTTGAGTCCCCAGGGGACCTTGTTAAACTGTAGGTTCTGACTCCGCAAGTGTGTGTCTGAGTTCCTAATGTGTTCTCAAGGGGCTTCGAGGCCCCCACCCTGGGACTGCACAGTTGATAAGAAATGCGTGCACTAACGACACCTGCCGTGTTGTTCAGGGTGAGCCTGTCCCCCTTCTGGGTGTGAGTGTGTGTATGTATATCTCATCTACGTGTAGGAAATGTACTAAGTGTGGGTACCGCCATCCTGAGGATGTTGGTCTAAATGGTGATTTTATTTCCTTATTTGTGTTTTTTCTCTATCTTGTAAGATTTCTTAAAGAATATGTGTTATTTTTCTGATTAAAAAGCTATTTTAAGAAAGGTTTGTATAGTTTTAAAATTTAGATACACACATGACTTTCATAGTAACTGTCTTTTCAGTTTTGAAGAGCATCTTCACATCACCAGAATTGATATCGTTTATTTTTATCTTTAAATTTATTTCAAAGTTGAGTGTGAAGATATGTCTGTTTTCTTTAATTCTCTGGAAATGTAATAAAAATTGATCTTGACTGGTGTAATCTAGCTTCCTAAAAGTACTGCGATCAAACTTTTACCTCCAACACAAGTTGTTACTACTTTCTGTTCTTGTTTGGGTTGCTACTTCTGGGTAGCAGCTGTGGCAGATTTCATTCATGTTGGTTTGACAGGTATACTTAGCTTAAATGAACAATTAAAGAGGAGTTCTGTATCATGTCATAAAGATTCTTGGGTTTTAATAAATTACCTGCATTTCAATAAGTGGACTCTGATTTATTGGTAATATTTGGATATAAGTTATTTTTTTAAGCAGCTATATAAACATCAGAAAGTATCTTTTTTTTCATGTCACAAAATAAATATAGGCACTCATATGAGTCAACATAAGTGTACATTAAGTGCCTGATGTATACCAACCACTGTGGTACACCAACATCCTTTTAAAAATTTATTGTGCTTTTTGGAAATAGGAAAATATTTTATAGTCAACTTTCAATTTCAGTTATAAAGAGAAAATATGGAGTATACTTTTTGTCCTGTGCTACTGCACAGCTATAGAACAAGAAAAACAGAAAACACAGGTAACTTAGCTCCCAAATAAATTATTTCCTAGTCTGTAAATGGATGTGTCAACAGGGAGAGAATCAGAACTTTTCTCCCAACCTACACTATTGTGCCAGAAAGACCAGGAGATACAGGGGACATTTTGAGAAGATTATATCTTGTACTCTGGCTGCACTCTCCTGCTTTGGCCTGTTCATCCGCAGTGGCACAGTTCAGTGGCAAGCTGCCAAGTGAGTATCAGAGTAGGAAACTTCAGAAATGAAAAGTGTATGGTGATAAATAGGTGAACTTACTATTTATAGGGTAAAGAACAGGGGTGGTTAAGGACCTGGGACTGAGGTAGGGGAAGAGTTTATTCATCGAGATTGAAATTTTTGCAGGTTCTGTTTCAAGCTGGAGAACTTAAATGGGGGACAGATGAAGAAAAATTCATCACCATCTTTGGAACACGAAGTTTGTCTCATTTGAGAAGGGGTGAGTGAAAGAAATCTGTGCAAGATAAATACTTTGGTAAATTTTAAAAACACATAAACTAGTACAACAGAATGCTTGTTACCTAGGAGATACTTAATGAATCAGGTTAATGAATTGTGTGTCTTTCTTGTAGTGATGTGGGAAAATCTCATCACTAGTTCCTTAGTCTGCCCTTCATTATCAGAGAGTCTCTAGAGCTTAATCTCCGAGTCATAAACCACCAAGGACTGGCTCACTACAAGTATTTTCTCCTAGATGTCAGTACCAAGACCTTAACTCTGGAGTTGCACCAGTGCTTCTGGTACTGCTTGAGATTGGAGTTCAGTGGCAGGTGACAGAAAATCCCAATAGCAGCTTTAAAAATTGGGGTTTATTCCTGAAGGTAGGATTCTATGGTTGATTTGGTGGGACTTGGGATATTTGTTTTTCTGCTTTACTAACTTTAGTATTTAGGGTTTTTTCGCATGGTCATTACCTCATCATCACAAGGCTACTATAGCTCCAAAAATAACCATTTTCACAGCAAGAAGAAAATAAAGGGGTAAATTAGTCACATCTGTCTATCACTTTTTATGAAGGAAGAGCAACATTACTCAGAATTCCTTACAGCAGATTTACTTTAGGTATATAACTTTTAGGAGGGCTGGAAAGTCAGGGAACAAGGAGCATTTATAAACTACTGCTCAGAGCCTGGCACATAAAGGTTTAAGCATCAGGCTTGTCATAAGGGTAAAAGAAAGGCTCTGTCATGAGAATGGTTGGTAGGACAATACCTGGTCAGAGTAAATATCTTCTTTCTGGAAAGAGCGACCCTTGTGTGATTAAGAAATCATTTTCACTTTTTTCCCCTAGTGTTTGACAAATACATGACTATATCAGGATTTCAAATTGAGGAAACTATTGACCGGGAGACTTCAGGTAACTTGGAGCAACTACTGCTTGCTGTTGGTACGTAATTTTCAATGTATAAAATATTTGTGGTGATAAGAGATAAAGTATTTTATTTGATTGAGGCTAAATCTGAAAATAACCACATATTTTTTAATGGAAAAATGAACATGACATGCTATTGGATGACACAAACCCCTGTGTTTCTAATTTAGAAATCTATTTTGATGTTAGAAATAGACGATCATCTGGTTTGTTCAGAATGGAAATACTAAGAGAGAGAATTGTTAAAACATCATTTTGAAACTGCATTAAAGATGTTACTATTTTATCATGAACCTGGAATGTTGTGGGCATTATTTTAGAGGCTTGTAAGTATTATTTCTCATACATGTGGAATTTCAGAATTCTCTTCAATACCGTCCTCACAGCTTTGAGGCAAACTGAGAAACTGTCATGTGGTTAGAAAGAGAGTATCTTTGATGTCCTAGAACATGGGATAATAGTTTTTTTCAGGTTAAATAATTTGGAGTTTTATTCTGACTAAATATTTAGAATTGTCTGGGACAATTGGAGAAGTGAGCTTGTGCAGGGACGAGTTTTATCTACTCTCCAAGACCAAGGAGAAGCTAGTTTGTGAGTCCCAAGGTCCTGGTTCTCACTTTGTTCTGCAGCAAGCCTCTGTGTACACTTTGTTCTGAACATCAGGTGTTGAACTCAAGGTTTCTTTTTTGAGAATAAGCTAACGATTGTATGAATCAACACTAAAAATAGCTTTTTATTTGAATATGCAGCTAATGAGCTTTTACTAGCCTTTACAATTAGCATACAAATGAAAATTATAACCTTTTCATTACTGGTGGCTTTTTTTAAAGCAGTGGAATATAGAGAGTTCAAAAACATCACAATTCAAGGATAATTTTTGTATATACTTTTCATGTGACGGGTTTCCTGAAGCAGACTGAGATACTAGCACCCCTAACCGATATTAGTCATGTATGTATTCAGAGGGGATAAACTCTTCTGATGTGAGTGTATCTGAGTGTTTGTCCTGAATTAGATAAATTTCATGCTTTAATGTGAATCATGGATTTGAAGGGATATTGAGAGGGTACATGAAAACAGTCCAAGATGCTTCAAAGATTAGATAGAATAGTATCTTACATTATTTACTTGTATGTCTAGAAACAAAAGTTTCCAAGTGGTTTAATTCATTGGTGATGAAGGAGGTTATGGCACAGTAAAAACCCAGGCTGCCAAATCTGCTATATCCACAAGTGCTCAAAGAACAAAAAGGGGTAGAAGAAACTTGCATTCTTCTTGCACATGCCTTTTGGCATAGAACACAACTCCGAGGAAAACTGAAGTTAGTACCAAGAAAACACTTGGTGAGGAAATCAGATCAATTTGCAAATAAGTAGCTTTTTAACATGTTACTTTTCTTTTTTATTGTTTTAAGTTTTTATTTTTATGATGCTGGAGTTTGAACTCAGGGCCCCACATACTAGACAAGTGCTTTACCACTGAGTTAACACCTCCAGTCCTAGCCTGTGTTACTTTATTTTCCTGTGAGAATAATCATCTGATCATGGTATTATTTATTTTCCTAGTGAAATCTATTCGGAGTATACCTGGCTACCTTGCAGAAACCCTCTACTGTGCTATGAAGGTAAATGGATACCCCGAAGCTCCTCATTTATCTTTTTAGTTATCTTTTTCTGCCTCTGATTATGGGAATTTTTCTCATCTTAAAATATATAATCCAGGTCTATTAAATTGTTTGATTGACTTACCTCAATTCAGGGGCATTTGATTCCGTGTTGTAGTTCTTAAACAACGCGCCTTTCTTTCTCTTTTTTTAAAGGGGGCTGGGACAGATGATCAAACCCTCATCAGAGTCATAGTGTCCAGGAGCGAGATCGATCTGTTTAACATTCGGAAAGAATTTAGGAAGAACTTTGCCACCTCTCTTTATTCCATGATTAAGGTAGTAGAACCTTTTTGTAAATTATGTTGAAATGTGTACACCAGGTCAATAGGTAGCATGCAAGACATGGGTGGGTGAATCCAATTCTTGTGTTAACTTTAAATTTTAATCGCATGACTAGAGGTGGGAGTTAGAGGAGTGCAGCTCAGCACAGTACTTTCCAAGAGGGACGAGTGCCCAGGGGGAGTTTGAGTGTCGGTGTGACTGAGCCTCTTGGTGAACTTAGCAGTATTTAGTAGTGGTGACAGATGACTCAACAAACCCAAGTCCTTGTCTGTGATAATAATGTGTTCTTTGTCTTTTATCATTTCCAGCTGTCTATTATTTCTTCCTTTCTAGAATATCAGGTTTTCTTTTCTTTATGGTCTATTATCACCTTGTCACTGGGGTTGGTTCATAGATCAGGAAGGAACCCGCTAAGTCATACCTTGACTGAAGAGCTGAGGTGTTGCTAGGTGGACTAACGACATGGAGATCCGAGGCGTGTAGCAGCCCCTCGAGGGCTCTGAAGTAATGACTGCAGCCTGTGAGGGGAAGGGTAGCGGCCTGCAATCCTGGGGTCCGGGGCAGAGCTTGGGCTGGCAATGAGGGATAAAATGAGGGAGTTAGCTGGCTTTCAACCTAGAATAGAAGGTAGGCTACTGGGGGGCTTTAAGCTAAAAGGTGTTACTATTGGTTTTGTTCTTTTAAAAGCAAGTCGCTCTGTAACCTAGAATTAAATTGGTCTAAGGTCGTTTGGCATCACCCCCCTCACCTGGATGAATGTTAGTGTGGGCCAGGTGCAGAGCAGGATTTCAGTGAACTTCTAATTTAATGTGTGTGGTTTGGCTGGGCTGAAGGGCACCAGAGAGTTTGCTCTTGTACTTACAGCTTAAAACATTAATCTCTTACCCACGTCTGTGTATGAGACGGAGGCAAAGCCTGTCTGCCCTTCTTTCTGTCGTTGAGGCAAAGCCACAACCACCAGGCAGCTCAGTGCTGCCCCTTTTGAGCCAGATATATAATGTGTGATAGAAACACGAACTCTGTTTAGAAAGCTTGATTTCAATATAGTTATGTTTCCCTGTTCTCTACGTTCCTAGAGAGAACATATGGTACTTATCTTAGAACTCTGCCTTTCACAAATAAAATTAGAAAGTTAAGCAGAAGTTACTTTGCTAAGAAACTCCTTGTTTAACATTCCTAATGTCAAAGGCAGAGAAATCACCCACTTGGGAGAAAAGTCATAGGAACCGAAGTTCTTGCCAGATATTGCTTGGTGTTGTATTTCCTGTGGGTTCTGTGAGTCACGGAGGTTAATGGAGTATGTTTGGGTTGTAGGGTGACACGTCTGGGGACTACAAGAAAGCCCTGCTGCTGCTCTGTGGAGGAGCAGATGACTGACGGCCGCAGGGAAGAGGTCCCTGCCCTGTGCAGGCCCCTGCCGCTGCCGCCCTCCTTCCGCACACGCAGCCACAGCTGTCTCCTCGCCAGTGCCTGACACGTTGCCTTATTCACCCTAGCACGCTGATGACAAGTCATGTAGAAGAAAACAGTGGTGCTTCTTCCTGATTTCCCAGTGAGGTCTTCCTGTCTCTGTTGTAGTACTGAAGTGTACTTATGTTACTAAGTTTAGTGTCTGAGTCATTCATATTTTCCTTTAAGAGATCAGATTGCTTTTAGCCGTTTTTTTTAAAGCTTCACTTATATTAATTTCATAACCATGTTACCTTCATCGGAACCTTAGCCTTGAAATTGTGAACTCCTGAAAATGTTATTAATCAAGTTTATTACTCAGTTAAACCTACAAAACTATGGTGATTGTATTCAAAAGGTTAATGACAAATAAACATTTCCCTCCCCGAGTTGTATGTGCCTCTGTTTAGAAAATTTTGTATTTAACGAGGATATCCCTTTTTTTTTTTTAAAGCCAGTCAATTGGCAGTGGTGTTTGCTGAAAACTTGAACAACAGAAATGCGGCATTACAGACTGAATTTCCTGACTAGCATGAAGTGAGAGAGGGGTGCGGGGGTCTCTAGGGTACTAGCAACATGTTTACTTGGGCATCAGCACTGGCAGTGCTGTGGCACCTCTTGTTTGATAGAAAAGCTTATTTTAAAATCTAATGTAAAATTTCAGAATCCTAGCTTTTTCTTTTTTGTTATAAACTCTTTTTTCCTGTTTATCATCTGCCACTTGAGACAATACAGTAATTTTTTAGAAAGGAGCAGTTTTCTCGTCTTTCCTAGTATTTACCTTTCAGTTTTCTGCTTTCAAGTGAACCCTTCGGGCAGCTTGACATTTTTCCTATTTGCATTTACAGTCTTGTGTGTATGTTTTTAGAAGCAGAGTGATCACCATCAATAAGATATTTGTGATAAAATAGATATGCTCCATTCAAAAACTTTTAAATAGTTTTTTTCACAACCTGTAGTGCTCCTAGAATATCCAGGGGAACTGTAAAAATTGTGTATATGGAAAAAAACAATTGTGTGCATGTACATATGACACTGGATTTTTTTTTTCCCATAAGCTCCATAGGCAATTTTGATGCAAAACTAAGTTCAGTTGCCTATACTTTTTGTATGAAAGCTTATGTGTTTAAAAGAGTTTTTTTAGTCTCTCACTAGCTTTAAATATAAACCTTGCATTATTTGTCATGCTTCAAAAAAATTAACTTAGGAACTTTGACATTTGCTATATTTATCCAGTTTGTAACTCTCTGCCTAGCTCTTTCTGTGACTTTATTACAAAACCAGTAAGCTTTTTCAGAACTACATAGGCTGATTATAAATTTCATGCGAAAATAGAATCGCAAGCAAAACTAAATGAGGGAACAGTTTTCTTTACACATATTACAATAGACTATAAAGCCTGAGTACTTAATTCATGCAGAACTGGTGCATAAACAGATAAAATAGCAAACCCAGATACAGAGACTAATATATTTGAACATTTAGTATATGATAAAGATAGGTCTTGATTTGCTATACAGAAATTGAATTATTTCTTTTTAAGTAACCAAGTGATGTGAAGACAATTGGGCAGCCATCAAGGAAAAGATATGGTTAGATACATACTTTATATATAAATCTTGAAATGGATTATGAGAAATGAAGGGCAAGGGCATGAAAAGTCATTTACAGAGTAGATAAGCTATTCTGAAACAGAAAGATGTATAACCTCATTCACAGGAAGAATAATGCAAAGCAAATCTATATGATGTATGCTTTTTCATTCAGCAGTTTAGCAAAGATCAAAGTTTTTGATAATGGCTGTGTGAGACAATGGCTGTGTTTTACTAGGATGGTACCAGCATGAATTGTTCTATCCCCTTTGGAAGGCATTTGGCATTACAGGTTGTATTTACAAACACATGCAGCACACTCTTTGCTTCAACAGATATATTTCTAGGGTACTATTCTACATTTCTACATATGTGAAATAACACAGGTTTAAGACTATTCATTGTAGCATAGCATGCTTCTAATAAAACATTGAAATAATCTAAAAGTCTATCAGTAGGAGACTGTAAAGTAATAATGTACATGTGTATATAAAACAGCTACAAAGAATAATGTGCTAGCTTTCTGTCACTCAAATACCTGAGTTAATCAACTTATAATGAGGTGAGTTTATTTTGGCTCACTGGGTATTTCAGTCCA
This sequence comes from Hystrix cristata, assembly GCA_004026905.1. NCBI lineage: Eukaryota > Metazoa > Chordata > Mammalia > Rodentia > Hystricidae > Hystrix > Hystrix cristata. The sequence continues at coordinate 15,753 of PVJO010008621.1, read as the reverse complement.
TGGTTGGCCTGTTGCTCTTGGGACTGTGGCAGCATGGTACATCACGGTGGGAGTGAGTGGGAGAGGAAGCCTATTCACCTCATGATGGTCAGACAGTAAAAAGTGACAGGAAGAAGCCAGGATTCTAATACCCATGTTGAAGGCACACCCTCAATAACTTCCCACTAGGCTCTACTTCTTAAAGGTTTTACCACCTCCCGATCATGCCATGATCTAACTACAAACCTTTCAACACATGAATTCTTGGGGGACATTTCAGACCCAAACTATAACAATATGAGAGCTTCACATGCATTATTATGGAAAAATATTGAATATTGTTAAAACATTGAGATGCATAATATGATGATACTATGGTTACCACTTGTATTAGCTTTGCAATACCCAACACTTCCAATTTAAAGGAGGAGAGGTTTACTTCAGCTCATGGTTTCAGGGGATTCAGTCCATGGTAGACTGACTTCCAGACAGGAACCTCATGGCAGAGCAAAGATGCTTAGTTCATGAAAGCCAGAAAGAGAAGGGGAAGAGTGTGAGAGAAGGGGGCCAGAGACCAGATATAGACCCAAAGCTCATACCTCCATGGCCCACCTAGGCACATCCAAAAGTGTGCTTTAGCAATCTGGTAGGCATTTATTAATCCAATCAAGTTGACAAACCAGGATTAATGGTTACATCATTCGTATGTAAAAAAAGGAAAAAAATCTATGCATGCATTTTCCATGCAAGAATAGCATGTGGGGAAGGAAACCAGGTAGATGAAGAACAGAGAAGTCTTTTGATTATTGAACTGGGTAAGTATCTTTTAAACACATTATCTGGAAATAAAATCCTTGATAGTTTATATAGCAATAGGAAGAAATATGAAGAAAAACATACTGAATGTTTCTAAAACCTTTTCAATATGTACTTCAGGATTGTGCGAGAGCCTGATTATTGTTTAGTGCAACCTCATCTTGGTTTGGACTGCTTAATTCTGCAAAGCTCATGATCTCTTAGAATGGAGATATCCTGAAGTGAACAAATGGCCAGTCCCGTTTCCACTTACTTGCTTTTTGTTTTATTTTTTTAGAGTTAGGTATATCGAAGCTGGATTTATATACAATAAAATTCATTCTTTTTAGGTGTATGGTGCTTTGGTTCTTGACAAATATATGATTCTACCAGCCATCACTACAATTATGGCATGAAATATTTCCAAAATGTTTTCCCAAACTCTTCTGTAGTCCTTTTTGCTCATTACAAAACCCAGAAAACTACTAATCTGGTTTCAGTTCCAATAGTTTTTCATTTTCAGCATGTCATATAAATGAAATTATATGTATCTTTTAGAGTCTGGATTCTTTTATATAGCATATTACATTTGAGATAGTAACATCATGTAGCTTGTATCAGCAGTTAGTTCCTTTACACAGCATTCAGCTGTATGAACATAACAGTATGTTTGGCCATCCACCAGTGAATGGATATTGGGGTTTTATCTAGTTTAGGGTGATTATGAATAAAGTTGTTATAAACATTCATGTATAATTTTTATGTGGACCTGTTTTTATTTTTCTTGGATAAACAACTATAGTATTGTTGGATTATAGGGGAGTCTGTTTTATAAGGAACTACCAATCTGTTTCTCTAAATCATGGGTGTATAACTTATAAAAACAAGCCATACATACATACATACATACATACATATATATATATGTATACACACATATGTGTACTGTAAGCTTGATGGCATAAGATATTGCAAATGTAATGTAGTAATTCCAGAGGTTTGAAGTTCAAAATTAGTCTTACCTGGGATGAAATAAAGGCACAGACATGGCTGTGTTCCTTTCTGGGGGATTGAGGGGGAAAGTTATTTTCTTCCTGCCATTCCTTGGCTTTTGGCTCCTTTCTCCAATTTAAGAGCCAGCAAAGTTGTCACTCCGACCTCTGCTTTCTTTCACCACATTTCTTTCTCTACTTCTTCTTTTCCCTTTTGAGTACCCTTGTAAGAACTTTTGACCCAACCAGACAATTCAGAATAATCTTCGCATCTTAAGATCAGTCCTTTTGTATATGAGGTCCTATATTCAAAGGTTTCTGGAATTCAGGCATGGGCACCTTATTTGAGGGTGAGGCTGGGCTCTTCTTTTAGCTACCACACATGATTTCAAGAAGTGTGATTCTGTATTACACACACCATTTTCTGTTTGTTAGGATGGGAAGCAGGCCCTTTCCAAGTTTCTACACCTTAGATGGAAATGTAATGTCCAAATTGTGTCTTCCCTTAATTAGTTTTGCTGACGTATGTGGGGAAGAGATTTCATTTTTCGATTTTGAACTTCTATTTAACTTTTAAAAACCTCTGGGAAAAAGTTTTCCCTTTCTTTGTGTGTGTGTGTGTGTGTGTGTGTGTTTGTGTGTGTGTGTGTGTGTGTGTGTGTGTGTGTGCGCACCAAGGTTTCCTGTGCTCTGGACTCTCTTGCAAGTCTGGACAGTTTATTTTGTGCCCAGTGGGTGGTGCTGTTACCATAATTTATTTCCATTACTTTCAAACTACTATTTACAATAAACTTAAAAAATTTTTCGGTGTCATAGGGTATTCCTATAAAATTTTCCTCATCCCAACACTCAGACAATTGTAGATCTAAATTTTAAACCTCTTATACGTTGGTCACCTGGCGGTTGAAATCACATTTTGCCCATTAAGACATCCAGTTTTGTTCTGGAAAACACTGTCTGTGCTTCCTCCAGGTCCCCCTCCCTGCTCCCAGCACCATTCTTGGAGTCCAGAGCAGGTCTCTCTTCTTTGTAAAGTCTGAATATTTTCTATAGATGGTGCACATTTCTTTCCATTTTTGTTATCTGACTATAATTAGCTAAATATGCACACACACACACACACACACACAAAGATGTTGTTTTGTAGAGTCTGTTTGCTTACGTTTGAAATGAGAGAATATTTACACAATTTAAATTCATTTATTTCTACTGTTATCCCCTCATACAAAAATGATTCAAACTACACTCAGCATGTTTCCCACAGGCAAGTATGCTTTCCCAAATTCCTGATTTTTGGTAGTGACTCAAATTATGTTTATTCAGACTCAGATCTTTGGGAATATCTTTTATATCTTCCATTTCTTTGCCCTGAATGTTAAAGACCAAGTCTAGGCAATTCTGTTTTCATTGTCTATCATATCTTTCCCTCCTCTCCATTCCTGTGCTATCCTATTTCTGGGGGCTATTGCATTTAGACTACATCGTGACTTTTTTTTTTTTTTAAGAAAAATACTTCCTTATTTTTATTAAAGCAATAAGTACAACATTTAAAGATTAAATAGTATGAAAGTGTCATCAAGAAACGACCCTCTGAAATAAAGATTAAAATGTATTACATTGGGAAAGGGAAGAAATGTCCAAATGGGAAAGGGAACAAGGGAGGGGGAAAGGAACAGAGGGACAAGAGAAATAAGAAATGAAAGGAAAAAATGGAAACAAAGCTTTTGTAAATAGGAAGGGAGGAAGAGGTGAGGGGAGGGGAATGGGAAAAAAAGAAGCAACAAGATATGTACAGGTACAAATCCCCTATGATGAATGTTAGCACTATGTACATCTAAAATGTACCATTAAAATTAAAAAAGTAAAAAGAAATGACCCTCTGATTCTCTCACATCTCCACACCTATTTTCCATTTGAGTGGGTATCCAGAATTTTTTTTTATCATTTTCAATATTTTTCCCCCACATCGTTGTATACATGTTTTTAAGTAATAGGAAAAACTTTGAGCAATTTGTCCATTCATTCAAGTTTTTCTGTTGGATTCTAGCTGCGATAGATTTTGATTAAGCTCATTCATTCTGTTCACCTTTCATTCTTTGTTCTATCTCCTCTCATCAGACTTAAAATGGGTGGTTGAAAGATACACTGAATGTTTACATTTTAAAGAGTTTATTATTGTAAAAGACACATTACCAAGAACCACAGGATGAGTGCCTTTGAAGTGAGGGTGAATGTCTTGAGGGCAATTAATGGCAATGTGTCTTTTACTGCAATAAAACTTTTTAATTTAAACGTTCGGTGTATTTTTATGATTGTGCTTCATTGATCAAAGGTTTACAGCAATTTCTGTCAAATACAAACATTATGATATATCCTTATCTGCCTTATTCACTGGATCTGCCACTGTGTAGCTTCTGGCTCCTCCCCAAAGTGAAAATGACCACGAAAGGTAAATGTTTTAAATTCATTCAGGACATACAGGCAAAGTGTGTGTGGGGGAGTATTCTGAGGGAGATTAATGGTAATATGCCTTTTACTGTAATACATTAAAAAAATTAACATTCTTTTTTTGATCATACCTCCCATGTGACTTTTCGTATTTCCTTCCTCGTTCCTCATGTAACTTTAAGTAACTTATCTATAGTATTATTTATTGTTCTGATTACTATAGAAGTCTCTAGACCCCTCAGTTTTAAAGGTTAAGGTACTAGAGACCCTGTCCTTCATCTCTCCTCCCCTCTCATCTTCCAACTCATGTCCACTGTAATTTTGCTAAGTATTAGTATTGATTCTATTTACAGTCTCTGATCCCAGTTCAGTCTTGTGTATTTTGTCAGTAGATTGATTCCACAATTCAAAAATAAAAATTTAGACTATTAACTGATATCTAACTCAGTTGTGTTCTATGATTTAATTTCCCTTCCTGCATACTCTTGCCTCTCCACGTCCTGACATCTGCCCCTGCTGTTTCTTAAGTGTCTGCAATAGCCAAGCATTGTGGGAAGTCTGTGATGGCTTCCCCACATTTTTCTTTCTGGAATTTCTTTCCTGGAGCCTTCCTGCATTGATTGGATTGATTTTCCTCTCAGCCTGCTGCACAGCATTGCACTGGAGACCTCTAAATGTCAGCGCATGGTGGCTTCAGTCACAGTGACTGGCCTAGTTCTCCTGAGACAGTCGTTCAATCTTTTTAAAGAGGGGCTTTCCTCCCTTCTGTTCTTCCTTTTTTTTCTTTCTGACTGGGGCCTGGGTAGAGAGTGGGAAGGGATGTTCTGAGCTCCAGAGTGTTTGTGCAGATGTGCATTGTTTAATATGCATGTTCATTCATTCATTCTTCTTCTTTGTTTTTGGTGCTGGGGATAGAACTCAGGGCCTTGCATTTGCTAGGCGAGCACTCTCCCACTGAGCTAAATGCCCAACCCCCTCATTCTTCTGTCTTAGGTCCTGCTTGCTCTTACCACCATCTTGCAGCTCAGTATCTGGGCATTACAGCTGTTCTGGGCTCTGCAGGGCAGACAACCTTTCTCTGCACCTGCAGTGTCTTTTCTGTGTAATTTTGCTTTGGCTTTTTGTCAGCTATCCTTCTTCCTTGAGCTTTCCATTTCCCAGAAATTTCATGATGTCTCTTCTGTGCTGATGGTTTCCCTTTTATTCTCTTTTATTTATTTTCTTTTTCTTTTTTTTCATCCTATTTGCTCCAAGTGTCTTCCTGCCTTTATTCTCATTTTAATGGAGTCCAGGGTTCATTGCTCAGATTGCCACCTTGAACAGAATGTTCTGAAATGACTAACGTGTGCACATAGCTTGTAGCTTCCTCTGCTGCTCCATCATCCCAGCCTAATTTCCCGTGTCTTCATCATCCTTAGATCCCTCCGTATGAACTCGGGGCCTTGCGCTTGCTAGGCAAGCCCTCTAACCACTGAGCTAAATCTCCAGCCCATGTCTCCCTTTGTGAGGACTCGACCTTTCCCTAAAGAAGATGGTATTTAAGTCAGCTGAGTGTTCCCTCACTGAGGATGATCAGCAGCTGTCCTGAGGGACTCTGGCCAGTTCCTGATCGGTTCTCAAATTGTAGTTCTCCTTCCCTGTATGCTTCAGGCTCCCAGGACGCAATGTGTGCTTGTTCCTGTGTTTAGCAATTTTGTCTGTGTCAGCTTCTTCTCTCACTCATTGGCCGTCTGGGGGTCAGTCACATGGTATCAATTCAAAACAAACACTGTCTCAGATTCCTGCAACTGTTTGCTGTCTGTCTTGTGGGGTCTCACCGTCTCCCCCTGGAAGGCCAGATGCAGACAGCTGCTGGTCGCCCCTGTGGTGCCTCCCCCTTTAACACATGTCCTGTCCTCTGGTGACCTCTCTGCTGTTGCTCTTAGCTCAGTTCACTGCCACAATGTACTCTGACCGAACACATTTTCTTCCATTATCCTTCAGCTTCTTCCTTCCTTGCTTGGGCTGCTAAGTAGAGAAATAGTCTGTGTTCTCATCTGTTAATGTATCATCCTCTCTTATGGTCTGAATGTTGGCATTTCCAAAATTCACAGGCTGAAATTCTAACCCCTCATATGATGGTAGGATGAGGTGGGACTTTCTGGGAGGTGAGTCCTTAAGAATGGGATTAATGTCCTTATAAAATAGGCTCCATAAAATTGACTCAAGAGTGCTTAGCTTTCCCTTCTATCATGTAAGGACACGGTGAGGAGACTCCATCTATGATCAGGAGATAGACCCTCACCAGACACCAAAGTGCTGGCATCATGTGTTTTTTCAGTCCTGGGGATTAAACCCTGGTCCTTGTGCATGCTAGGCGGGTGCTCTACAATTGAGTTATAGCCCCAGATCTATGTATTTATAACAGGCCTTTGCTACATTGCCTAGTCTAGCCTTAACTACTGCCATCCTCCTGTCTCAGCTTCTTCTTCTTCTTCTGTTTTTTTTTTTTTTTGGTTTTCTGAGAAGAGTGTTGCATGTAGACCAGGCTGGCCTCAGACTAATGGTGATCCTCCTGCCTCAGTCTCCCAAGTGCTGGGGATCACAAGTGTGCGCCACCAAACCCAGCCCGTCTCAGCTTCTTAAGTAACTGGGATTACAGTCATGTTCCACCACACCTGGCTGTGTTGGCATCTTGATCTTTGGCTATTCTGGTCTCTGGTACAGGGAGAGAGAAATTTCTGCTATTTATATACTCAGTTTTCAGTATTTTGTTTTAGTAGCTTCAATGGACTAAGATACTCTCTCATTCTATGCATCATACCTTAGTGGGGGCAATACACCCAGAAGGAGGTGAAAAATAGTTCTTGGGGGTAAAAAAACCTTTTTTTTTTAATATAAAGCACAGATATATATATAAAATCCATCAAAAATACAGTTCAGTTATAGTATTAAAATTTGAGAGGGGAGTGACAACTAGGGAAAATGCCTGAAAATTTGTGGGGAGCTAATACTGAAAAAAAGGTTTAAAATATTGTAATCTCTCCTGGCTTCCTTTCCAGGTGCCATTTTCATTATGTCTCCCTTTTCCCAGAGACCTTCAGTGAATTCCTTGCTCAGCCTCATAAAGGACCTGTTTCTTGTTCTGTAGTTTAAATCTCCGTATAGTTCGCCTTCAACTATCCTTCTAGTCCTTGCTCCCGCTTCTCTTCTTAAAGAGACCACCCAGTTAGGTAAACTGCTGTGTGGAGCCGCCACACCCAAACTCTGCTGTCTATGTAGCTCTCACATTTTCCTTGCTGAGTGCTTTTCTCATCTCCTGCCCTGTGAAAACCATTCAGTCTCCAAGATTCACCATATTCACAATTCTTATTTACAACATTCTCAATCACGTCAGCCAAAGAGAGATCTCATTTCTTTTAATGCTTCAGTGGTAGATGTTACCTATATGCTGCAGCCAACAGAAACTTATTACTCTGCTTTTAGTCATTCTGTGCAGATCTTTCCTCCATGGAATGCAAGTCCTCAAAGAGCATTTCTGAGCTTATGTGCCTCTCTGCCTGGAATAGTCCTGTGCGGTTGGCATCGATGCATTTTGGTAATTGATTTAATTATGTCTATGTTTGATTAACCAAGCCCAAGCACACATATTAGAGAGAGGTATAGTAGGAGACATTTGGTTGATAGCAAAAAATATAGATTGATGTGGCTTTTGAAATATGACCTTTATCTTTCTAATTAAAATGACGAGTACATTTATCATCAAGTAGAACAGCGTTTTGCAGGCATAAACCAAAGCACTATGGAAGCCATAATATCATGGTATTCTCATTTTTTTCTTGTTAAAAAAAGTGAAAATAGCTAACTGGAAGTTGTTTGTAAGAGCTAAGTAGAATTTTTAGAGATACGAGAACTTGAAAAAGTTTCACAGCTGGGAATGTCACTCAGTTAGTAGAGCATTATCTAGCACTCGTGAGGGCCTGAGTTTGAGTCCCAGCATAAGAAAAAAAATCAGATGATAGTTGATACTAAGGTGCATTTATTATTGTGGAGGAAAGTAATCTCTGACTAGGAGGGACTTTCATTCTAACAGAAGCACCCTCCAGACCTCACCAAACATCATCTTTGGTGCTGAGCTGGGCTGGGATGGATCACCCACATGAAGACCAGGATGGAAGCGTTAAAGTAGGAAGGGTGAGAGAAAATGTTGGTTTAACTTTAATAAACATTTGTAGAATTTTTATATCAGGCCATGCTGGGGATTGAACCCAGGGCTTTGTGCATGCTAGGCAAGTGCTCTACTATGGAGCTATATCCTCTGCCCTACATCTAAACATTTAAAATAAAATGATTTTCTTATAGCATAGCTAGGTTTTGTATCATTTCGGGAAATAAAGATGTGTTTCCCAATATATATTGTGTGTCTGGGGGAAGTGATGATTAGAGATCTCAGTTGGAGGGGCTGGATGCAGGGGTCATCTGAATTGGAGGGGTGGTTCTCAGAGAAAGAGGTGCTGGAAGGGAATCAGGGGGGATATAGATGAAGGTTTGAGGATCATTCCGCTAATGCGGATGTTGTATGAAAAGAGATACATAATGTGTCTCATTAGGACCCTCAATATCACGGCTTTTGAGCCAAACGCCCCATTGAGAATCCCTCCTCTGTTAATTACTGGCTGTGTGACTCCAAGTAGGTATCTTAATTTCTTTAAATCTCTTCATGTATAAAATGAAGATGACATGTCTGTACTTCATTGAGAACTACATGAATTAATAATTCTGAAGATATATGTGAACAGACGCGTTTGAGCGTAGGTATTTTTATACCCCGATCCTCTAGTGCCAGGGCTGGCGTGGAGAAAGCATATGACAAGTATTTGCTGAATAATAAATGTGGTTCTGCCTGTGAGAAGAATGTACCATATCATTGATGAGTAGCTGGCATCCTAACGCCAGTGTCTCTTTCCTAAAGTAAAATCTTAAGTAAAATGACGTGTTTTAATTTACTGAAGCCTGTTGCTGGCCATGTACACATACACATATACATATATGAAAGGGATTATTATTACTTTACTATTTTCTTGCTTTTCATTGATGCTATTGCTATGTAGAATTACCAGGAAAGAATCAAGATCTTCTTTTCTCATCCCAACCTGGAAAGGAAAGTCTGGCATTTGTGTTCTTTCAGATTTTCACTGTGAGAAAGATCTTTGTTTTGTAAGCTTGTGGAGGTGGAGAGGGAAGTGGGAGGAAGGATTATGCAAAGACAGTCAGTGGGAAAGGAGGCTTTGCACTTGGAAGGGGAGGTGGAGACCTCAGCAGGGAGAGGACAGAAAGACTCTACCTTAAAGACTGGCTTGTTCCCATGAAGGGTGCTGGGAGTATCAGGGCCTTTGGTGGGTAATAACAGGAGGAGGCGGGGTGGGTAGGGGGATTATTCTGTAGCTTTCCTTCAAATGAACTCACATCTTTCGGGAGAACAAATCATTACCACAGATACTCTTAAACATTTTTATTTTTAATACTGTAATTTATACCAGGGTGTTTTTTTTTTTTTTTTTTGTGCTGGGGATCGAACTCAGGACCCTGTGCTTGCAAGGCAAGCATTCTAACCACTGAGCTAAATCCCCAGCCCCTATACCAGTTTCTTGTGTGGTAATTAGGGAGGGTGTTATGGTTTAGATCTAAAATGTCCCCTAAAATTCTAATATGCTCAGAGGTGGAGGTTTCAGGAGGTGACTGGATCATGTGGTGCTGTACTCACTGGTAGGCTAAAACAGTGATGAGTTTATAGCATCATGGGCTGACAGGAAGCAAGGCCTGGTTGGAGGAAGTGGGTCATTGGGGGTGTGACGGGGAAGGGTATATTCTTGTCTCTGGCTCCTACCTTCCTTCTCTCTGCTTCCTGGCTGCCATGGATTGAATAACTTTCCTCTGCCATGCCCTTCTTTTTGGCCATGCCATTGCTGCTTTGAAGTTAGCTAACCATAGACTGAACACCCTGAAACCATGAACAAAATAAACCTCTCCTCCTTTAAATTTTGGATGTGAGGCATTTTACCCCAGTGGCAGGAAAGCTGACTAATACAGAAGGGGAGTGGCTCACAAAACATGATAAAGTTTGAAATCCTTATTAATATGGAAGTTGTAGAATTTTGATACAAACTTGGTATGACTTGAAAATATCATAGTATGAAATTTCTGCATTTCTTTTTTTTTTTTTGCAGTGGGGCAATTTGAAGTATCTGTGGTATTTGGTTCAGGTACTAATTAGCTGAAATGATATAAAAAAGATTTTTAAAAATCTATTTAAAAAATTCTATTTTTGACAATAGCCATTGCTGTGTAAATTTGTAATATTCACAGATTATTTTCTCCTTGGGAACTAGGTTGCTAAAATTGTGTAGGGTGTTAAAGCAAGCAAGTAGTTGGGATCATGCTGTGGAATTTTCAACAGCCTGCTGTAGTGATTTTACTGGGTGGATCATTTGAAGGAGAAGTTCCAGACATTCTCTGTCACCTGTCACCTTTCATCAGCTGCTGCATCAAAGACCTGGCCACACTGTAGGGTACCACATGGGAACTGGAAGGGGGCCGGATGCCAGAGTCCATCAGAAGGGCCCCTCTGTCCTGACCTTCTCTGGCCCAGCCTCCTTTTCCCTCACTCACAACATGTAGATACATGGGCCTTACATCTTAAGTATAAAATGGAACTTAGTATTAAATTAAATATAAACAATGAGTAATTTTTACTATCTGTGTTTACAAAAGAGACACAATTGAGAGACATGGCAAGGCCCACTGATACATGTGCCAGAAACAGCCCGATCCTAGTAGACACTCAGTGACTGCGTGTTGATGGAGTGAAGTATAGCACCCATGTACTTCACATAGCATTTGTACACAGGTTGTAGAGGAGGCAGTGGGAGGTAGTGCCATGAACATGGTCTTTGCCTTCAGAGGAACTCAGATTTATATTCAGATTCTATCACTTACTCTTCAAACTTGGACAAATCACTTATCTTTAAGATGCTACTAATATGAATTACTGCATAGAATTGCTCTAAAGATTATTTGTTTTTGGGCTGGGGATTGAACTCAGGGCCTTATGCTTGGAAGGCAAGTACTCTAACTGCTGAGTTAAATCCCCCCTAAAGGTGTCCAGGCGGAGCCATCCCACTGCCCGCCCATGCACCGGCAGGGTCTAGATCTAAGCATGAATAAAATCTAGACCACCCGCTTTACCCGGCACCCCCCCATTTTTTTTTTGCTTTTCTTTGTTACTTTCTTTATCCTTCCCCTTTCCCAAGCCCCCAATACCAAGTAGAGCCAAATATGACCTTGTCACTGAAGACAAACATGGGGACATAAAGGTCATAAGAGCCAAGTACTCCAGAGACCCAAAAGAAACCATAAATACAGGCATTCCCTAGGAGAACACTAGTACCTAATCTTAATATAACCTCTCACAAAGAAAATATCAAACCAACAAAGAGAACAAACTAAGAGGGGCGAAGTACATATCCATACAGAGAAAATGAAAAGACACAGAAGCAAAACACACTCCCAGACCCCCAGCTCACCCAGAACAAACACAGGGGACAATGACATAGAGGAAATCAGAAGACACCCAATCAAACTCTCAGATAGGATAGCAGCAGAAGTCGAAAAGCAGATAGGTGCAGCTATAGAGAACATCAGACTAGAAATAATCATCCAAGTCAAAAAAGAGATGACAAGTGTAATAAAAGATTTGCTTAATGAGTTCAGAGTCGACACAGATAAAAAAACAGAGGAGCTGAGAAAAACAATGGAAAACTTGAACATGCAACTTAGCAAAGAAATGGAACCCATGAAACAGATCCAAACAGCTATCCAAGACATAAAAAACTCGCTGGAAAGTATAAGCAGTTGACTGAATGAGAGTGAAGATAGAGTTTCAGACCTAGAAGATAAGACAGCAATTAGTGACAATGAAAAGAAAGACCTCTTAAAAATAGCTAGAGAAAATGAAAAATCACTACAATAGATACAAGATGATGCAAAGAAGAATAATATAAGAGTAATAGGAGTGAATGAAAAAGCAGGAGACAATGCGAAGGATCTGAAAAGATTATTTACAGAAGTAATGAGGGAAAACTTCCCAAGCATGAGAAAAGAACTTGATATACAGCTAAGTGAGGCATACAGAACCCCAATTACCCATAACCAAAATAAAACCACACCAAGACATATAATAATCAAGATTCCAGAAATTCAGCAAAAGAACAGAATACTGAAAATTATTAGAGAAAAAAAATCACCTATAAAGGTAAACCCATCAGAATCACAGCGGATTTCTCTACACAAAACCCTTAAATTAAGGAGAGCCTGGAGTAAAGTGTTTCAAGTCATAAAAGAAAACACTCTCCAACCCAGACTAATGTACCTGGCCAAACTATCTTTCAAATTCAACAATGAAATAAGATACTTCCATGACAAAGAACAACCGAAGAAATTTATGACCTCCAAACCGCCTCTGCAAAATATCTTAAAAGAGATTCTGGAAAAGGAAAGAGTTAACTACAATTGCAAGGACACAAACAAAAACACACCAGGCAAGACAAGCAGTTGAACTGAGGTAAAACACAGAACCAACAAGAGAAAAGATAAATGACAAAGATGAGTCAACTCATAACAGTTGTAACCATCAATGTAAATGGGCTCAACTCACCTATTAAAAGAAATAGGTTAGCAGAATGGATTAAGAAAGAAGATCCAGACACCCGGGGCACAGAGCCAGACCCGGAGGTTCCCTAACTGGACTGCTAGCTGCAGGGACCAGCCTGGATTTGGCGGGGTGGCCCATGAACAGCGCCGCCAGCCTCCTACTCTACAGAATACGGCGCAGTGAGGTGAGAGAGCCTGGCCGGCCTTGCTAGGCCCAGCCTCCACCGCCTGCCCCAGGTGGCTACACCCGGGGCACAGAGCCAGCCTGCGCACCGGCAGGGTCTGAATCCATCATAATATATGAATAAGGTCGGGGTCTCAACATGGGTAACACTGTCCTCTGCTCTTCCCCGAGCCTCTCTTCTTTTTTTTTTTTTTTTTTTTGCCTGTCTGTATGTTTGTGTATTCTCTTCTTCTTTCTCCTGCCATTGTCCCTCTTTTAGTCTTTTCTTTGTTACTCTCTTTTTCCTTCCCTTCTCCGAAACCACCATTACATAGTAGAGCCAACCTTGACCTTATCATTGAAGATAACCTGGAGGCATAAAGGTCATAAGAGCCAAGAAATACGTATGTATACCCAGAAGAAACTGCAAAAACAGACATTTCCAAGGAGGACACTATTACCTATCTTTTTGTAACCTCATACAAGAAAGTATCAAACCAACTTGGAGAATAAGCCAAGAGGGATAAAGTACATATGTATACAAAGAAAATGACCAGACATAGAGGCAAAACACAACCCCAGACCCCCAGACCACCCAGAATAAATACAGAGGAGAATGACATCGAGGAATTCAGAAGCCACCCAATCAAACTCTCAGAGATGATAGCAACAGAAGTTGAAAAACAGATAGGCGTGGCAATAGAGAATATCAAGCTAGAGGTAACAGACCAGGTCAGGAAAGAGATGACCAACATAATGAAAGATTTGCTTAGTGAGTTCAGGGTAGACACAGATAAAAAAACAAAGGAACTAAGAAAAACAATCGAAAATTTGAATATACAACTTACCAAAGAAATGGAGCCCATGAAACAGATCCATAAAGATATCCAAGAAATAAAGAGCTCACTGGAAAGTATATGGAGCCGAATGAATGAGAGCGAAGATAGAATCTCAGAACTAGAAGACAGATCAGCAATTAATGAGAATGAAAAGAAAGACCTCTTAAAAATAGCTAGAGAATATGAAATATCACTACAACATCTGCAAAATGATGCAAAGAGGAACAATATAAGAGTGATAGGAGTGAATGAAAAAGAAGGAGGCATACGAAGGATCTTAAAAGAATATTTATAGAAGTAATGATGGAAAACTTCCCAAGTATGAGAAAAGAACTTGATATACAGATAAGTGAGGCATATAGAACCCAAATTACTCATAACCAAAATAAATCCACACCAAGACATACAATAATCAAGATTCCAGAAATTCAGCAAAAAACCAGAATACTGAAAATGATCAGAGAAAAAAGACAAATCACCTATAAAAGTAAACCCATCAGAATCACAGCAGATTTCTCTACACAAACCCTAAAAGCAAGGAGAGCCTGGAGCAAGGTATTTCAAGCCTTAAAGGAAAACAATCTCCAACCCAGATTGATGTACCCGGCCAAACTATCTTTCAAATTTAACAATGAAATAAGATACTTCCATGACAAAGAACAACTGAGGAAATTTATAACCTCCAAACCACCCCTACAAAATATCTTGAAGGAGATCCTGGAGAAGGAAAGAGTCAACTACAAGGACACTAATAAAATCCAACCAGCAAAGACAAGCAATTGAACTGAGGTGAAACACAGAACCAACAACAGAAAAGATATATGGTAAAAAAGACTCAAATCATAACAGCTGTAACCATCAATGTAAACGGACTCAACTCACCTATCAAAAGAAACAAGCTAGCAGAATGGATCAGGAAAGAAGATCCAGCAATATGCTGCATAAAAGAGACACATCTAACCCAAAAGGCAATACATAGATTGAAAATCAAAGGATGGAAAACAGTAATTCATGCAACAGGAACCCAAAAAAAAGCAGGGGTAGCTATCCTAATCTCAGACAAAGTAAACTTCAAACCAAGACTAATCAAGAGGGATAAAGATGGCCATTACACACTTCTCAAGGGAAAACTTCAAGAGGAAGAAATAACAATCATTAATATTTATGCACCAAATATTGGAGCACCCAAATACATAAAACTAATACTAAGGGACATGAAAGATCAAATAAACACTAACACAATTATAATGGGAGACTTCAACACCCCACTCTCACAAAGAGACATATCAACTAGACAGAAAATCAACAAAGAAATATCAGAACTGAATCAACTCTGTGAACAAATGGACTTAGCAGATGTCTACAGAGTATTCCACCCCACAACAGTGGAATACACATTCTTCTCAGCTGCACACGGGTCGTTTTCCAAAAGAGACCACATAATAGCCCATAAAGAATACTTAAGTAAATGTAAGGGAATTGAAATTATCCCATGCATACTATCGGATCATAGTGCAATGAAACTAGAATTCAATGGCAACAAAAACCAAAAAAGTCACATAAACACATGGAAACTAAGTAATATCCTCCTGAATAACAGCTGGGTCACAGAAAAAAATTAAAGAAGAAATTAAGCAATTTATACAGTTAAAGAGAGGAAATCATTAAGATCAGAGCTGAAATCAATGCAATTGAGACCAAGAAAACAATACAAAGAATCAACGAATCAAAGAGTTGGTTCTTTGAAAGACTAAACAAAATAGACAAACCCCTAGCCAACCTGATCAAAAAAAGGAAAGAAAAGACCCAAATTCATGCAATAAAAAATGAAAGGGGTGAAGTCACAACT